>PVIH01002922.1:0-37030 GCA_004025045.1 Sigmodon hispidus
TAAAAAAAAAAAAAAAAAAAAAAATTCTTTCTTTCTTCAGTTTGTATTCAATTGTATTAGTCTTCTGGTAAGGGAATCAAGGTGGAAAAATAAAGTCTTGGTTTCAAGAAAGTGTGGAAAGTGGAGGAGGGGGGGTCCTGTGTTTTGGAAACAACGTGTCTGGTAACTTAGTTCTTGTGGGGCTCTCCTGTACACAGCAGGCTATCTTATGTACCTGCACACTCTCTCCACTAGATACCACCCTTTCCTCAGTGGTGACAACTGAAAACATTTCCAGAAGCCCCAACAAGCTAAAAGCCTGGGCTCTCTTATTCCTCTAACAGGGATTAAGTAACACAGAGAAAGTGCTGGAGAGATGGTCTGGACATTAAGAGTATTTACTGCTTTTACAGAGGACTTGGGTTTGGCTGCCGGCATCAGTAACTCCAGTTCCAGGGGGATCCAATTTTCTCTTCTGGCCTCCACATGGTGCACATAAACTCATGCAAACAGACACAGAGGAATAAGACACCTATGCATATCTTTATTTATTATTGATTGCCTTTATTGTGTTAGCAGGAAAATTAATACATTTTTTGAAATCCACTACAAAACATAACACAAAAAAAAAATCTACAAACTGAATTAGCTTCCCACCAGGTGTGTGGTGCACACCTTTAATACTAACACTCAGGCATAAAGTAGACATACTCTTGTCAGTTTGAAGCTACCCGGTCTACATAGTGGGTTCCAGGACAGCCAGGGCTTTGTAGAGACCCTGTCTTAAACAAAACATACAAAACAAATTGTGCCTTAACTATCACTTCTCATCTCTAGTCAATAAAGATTATTCCCCTTTAACAGAAATCACTCACATTAAACCCCTGTGAATTTAACATTCTCTTCTCTAACCTTTTCGCATTCACTAATGACTTCCTAAGTGCGCAAAGGTTGATGAGTTTTATGGTGTGCCTGTGTATGCATGATGTGTGTGAGGGCACATATGCCACGGCACACGTGTGGAAGTAGGGAACAACTCTGAAAAGTAGGCCCTCTCTTCACACCTTGTCATGGGTTCTGGAGATCAAAATCAGGTGACCAGGCATGAGCTCCTATGTCTGTGCATTAGCACACAAAAGTGTAATAAAAAGAAAATTTAGATGTCTAAATAAATGCTACTTGGTTTTAGACCAAATACTGTATGCCCTCCTGCCCTTTGGTTTTCTGAGACAGGGTCTCTCTGTTTAATAGTCCTGGCTGACCTGGACCTCGATCTGTAGGGCAGGCTTTCCCACCTGCCTCTGCCTCCCCAGTGCTGGGATTAAAGGTGTGGGCCATGTATGTTAAAGTTAGCTGCTTGGCAAGGACTTGACATGACCCTTGAAGGATGTCTCCATCACTGTTTACATGTATCAACTTCCCTTGCTCTGATCAAAGGCCTCACAGAGACAACTTAAGGCAAGTTCCCAGTGTTGAAGGTCATGTGACAGCCATGGAGGCGGAAACCCGAGGCATTGTGCTCACATCTCCTCAGATCAGAAAACCAGAAAATTCTGCTGGAACAGAGGTGGGACCCACCCATGCCAGCAACCCATTTTTTTCTAGTTAAAGCCTGCCCCTTAGTCTTTACAACCAGCCAGGGACCATGTAGAGGAAATCTCACATTTGAACCATAACACCGAGTAATTAAGTAACTCTGAATTAATTCCTGCTGAAAGTCCAAGAGATCCAGAGCTCAATCTCCACCATACATCAGAAAACCTGCTAACATGTGGGGCAGTTAGAAGATGGCAAGAGACCCCTTCTTAAATGTCCAAGCTAATAAAACACAGAAGGGACAGCCATTGTGAAACCATCTGTCTTAGCCACAAGATCTTTAGTACCTGAGACATCATATACATATGGCTCGCTGTGCAGTTTGAAGACTGCAGGGGAGCCCATAATGCACATGACACAGAAAACACCTCACTGTACCTTTATTTGGCACATTCCTTCTATTTTAGACAAGTTCAGTGGGTCTTCCCAAACAGAGCAGCTTATAAGTGGGCAGCCAGGCTCTGATCCACCATGTAGTTCTTAGGGTACACATGCCCATCCTTTGACAGCAGAGACACATAGATTTCATAGAGGTGGGAATTGTAGACCACGATTCGGTTAACTACTTTGCCTTCCTTCACGATTTCTTCAGTCTTTTTGTCAGTAGACATTGGTTTTGTTAAGAAATCTGAGTCTTTCACATACAGCTCATCTCCTAAAAAACAATAGTAAAAATTTATTTCTACAAATAAATCATAAATTTATAAATCACTTCAATAAGTTAATGATATAAATCAGTATTGTTTTTTGTATTTCATGTTGAAACTTAATTGGTGTTTTTCTTGTTACTACTGTTTTTTTTTTTTTAAACAGTTTTATTTATTTATTTGCCTTGGTGTTTGTCTGGAACTGGAACTACAGACAGTTGTTAGCTGCCATGTGGGTGCTGGGAATCGAACCCGGGTCCTCTGGAAGAGCAGACGGTGCTCTTAACCGCTGAGCCATCTCTCCAGCCCCTCTTGTTACTACTTTTAACTTATTTTATTACTGATCCATGATATGTATATGCATGTTTGTATACTGCCTGCTGACATGTATCCTGGTAACTGAATGGAGATCCTCTATTGTTAATCCATGGGGTGTGTGTGTGTGTGTGTGTGTGTGTGTGTGTGTGTACACTGCCTGACATGGTTGGGAACTGAACCCAGATCCTTTCAGAGTAGTTCCTCCAAAACTTTCCGCCTTTTGTTTCAGATAGGATTTCTTATTGGCCTGAAACATCACCAATTAGGCCAGGCTAGCTGGCCCATGTCCCACAATGCTGGGATTACAGGTGCCTGCCACCATGCCTGGCTCCCTGCCCTGCTTAGGTGATCCAAACTCAGGCCCTCACACTTGCAAGACTAACATTACTGACTGGAGCCAGCTCTCTAGCCATCTTGGTTGGATTTTAATATCCTTATTTATGCCTGCTCCCAAGACAAGCCTTTTCTATGGGCACATCATAATGGATGACTTAAGTGTTTCCATTGTGAACTCTAATTATTTTATCATATAGTTCAGCAGCACTGGGAATTAAAGCTAGGCAAGTACTCCACCAAGTTACACGTCCAGCCACACTCACTGTAAGTTTCTGATCACTTCATGACTCTCTTTAGCCTATTAAATAATGTTGATGTTTCAGCATGGGTTGGTCTGATAATCTTAAGGTTAGTCTATTTTTTTTCCTTATTTACCATGCCCACAGGGGTGGAGAGCCAAAGGTAACACTGAGGATCTTTCTCAATCACCCTCCACCTTAGTGTTTGAGTCAGGGCGTTGGCCTGACCTAGCTGCAGCATATGTTTTTCAGGTTAAGAGTCTATGGGCCCCTTGAATTAAAACTGCTAAGGGCTGGAGAGGTGGCTCAGAGGTTAAGGATACTAGGCACTCTTCCAGAGAACCTGAGTTCAGTTTCCAGCACCCACACTGCAGCTCATACCATCTGTAACTCCAGTTCTGGGGAATCTGATGTTTTTTTCTGACCTCTGTAGATATTAGGCATGCAGGTGCTTCACATACATACATGTAGGCAAACATATTACATATGATTTAAAAAAAAAAAAGATGCTAAACTGTCCCTCTGTAGGGCGAACAACAAATCTCGCCAGTATCATGAGGAACTGAAGAGGCAGATATGAAATACAACAAGTTCACACAATGTCTGCTACAACACTAATCAGAGTCCATCAAACTATAACTGGTCATCAACAAATAATAATTCAAATAAGTCAACAGTTCTCATAATTGAAAATAAAAAACGTAAAAGTGAAGATAATACACGAGAAAATAATCTTGTCCATGCCTAGGAAATACGTATGCAAGTTTATGAATTCAGTCTAGTTATAGTAAACATTGTGGGTTTGGGCAGTGTCATACCTGTGATCCCAGCACAGGGGTAATGAAGGCATGAGGATTATAAGTTTGAGGCTAGCCTGAGATACACAGAAAGTGCTATGCCAGCCTAAGATATATACTTAGATCATGTGTCAGAAATAAGAATAAACACAATGTGTCCTAGAGTTAGCTTTAACTATCAAAACTACACATCCTTCAGTCACCTGAGAAAAAGTCCTAAATTTTTTTGGGCGATATGATTGCCCAGATCATATTGTCCTGAATGTTCTTTGATGTAGATGAGCCCAGCCCACTTTGGGCAGCACCATTCCTTAGTCAGGGAGACCCAAATTGAATAATAAAGCTAGCTAAGATCCAGCTAGCAAGTCAAATTCTCCATGGTTCCTGATGTACCTCTCTGGCTGTGAAGTGAGTTCCTTTGCTGGAATCCATGCTATGTGCAAAGCTTGAAAACCTGCCTTCAATTGTCTGACCTAGCTTCTCTCAATAATAAACTATAACCCACAATCTGAAATAAACCCCTTCTTCCCCCAAAATTGTTTTGGCCATGATAATTGTCACAGGAACAGAAAAAAACTAGAAGTATGTGTAATTTATGACTTCGACTTTCTTTTCGTTAATATTCCACCAGGTGTGGCAAACTTTTTGCTATTACAAAGTTTATGTCTGAGACCCACACAGTTGAATTACAAAATAAATTTAAAAACCTAAAATCAAAAAAATACCTCAGTAGTTTGAAGAAGCTTATGACTTTGTGTTGGACTGTACTCATAACTATCAGGAGATATCTTTGGTCTATAAGCCAGAGGTTGGCCACACCCATAAGTATAGGCTATAAAACAGGCTATAACTCCTGCCTCTGTTGGCAGGCCGGGTGTACCCAATGTCAATGCTAACAGAGCACTGGTACTTCCTCAACTCACCTGGGAGAAGACTGACAAAACCATTAGCAGTTGAAAGTACTATCGGCAGCCACTTCTGAGTTATTTCCAGTGGGTGATCCGAAGAAAATCTGTACAGAGCGGAGAGCGAGGCAAAAGTTTCAAGTCTTCTCATTTCATAGAACTGTGGCGGTGCGAGCCAGATTTCTTTGGCCAGGAAACGCTCAGTTGCCTCTGATGGAGTCAACCACTGAAGGAGACAAAGGAAGTAGCTTTGTGAGGTTTATTACACTAACCAGCCAGGTCCGAGGTGGCTAGATAAGTATATAAATCGACTTGAGGTGACAACTCACTTATTCAGAGGCCTTGCCAGATCTCTCAGATAGTATGAGAGCATCCCTACTGTCCTGCTTAATCAGGAGACTGAAGCAGGAAAACTGCCTGAGTTCGGAAGATGAAGTCCTGCCTGGACAACATAGTGAGGTCCTGTCTCAGAAAGAAAAAATTGGTGGCTGGACAGAAGTAGTTGCTGCTTTTCCCAGAGGACCAGCGCTGGGTTCCCTGGGAAGCTCACAACTGCTCTGGAATAATCCTCTTGCACACTGTAAAGATTTGTCACTCTAGCTGGTTTAATAAAATGCTGACCATCCAGTATTCAGGCAGGAAGTATGGGTGTGTGTGACCAAACTAAGAATGATGGGAAGGAGGAGAGTGGGATCAGGAGTCACCAGCCAGATGCAGAAGGAGCAGATGCACGTGCCATACTAATAAAGGTACCACCATGTAGCAGACCATAAATAAATAATATGGGTTAACTTACAATGTAAGAGCTAGTTATTAATAGGTCTGCATTATTGGCTGAGCATTTATAATTCATATAAGCCTCTGTGTGTTTATTTGGAACTGGGCAGTTGAAACAGGAAATATCCACTTACACAATCACCCATAACTCAAGTTCTAGGTGATTCAACACCCTTTCCTGGCCTCCACGGTCATCTGCATGCATGTTAGAACACAAAAATAACTAAAAACCATAAAATTACAGTTATTAAATAACATTTATTAAAAATATTAATATTTATTAAAATGCTGGTTATTAGTAAAAATAACTTAAAAATTTTCCAAACACCAAAAGATGACTAACTGTAATAAATAAATAAAAGAATGACGTGAGACCTAGCACCTGTCGAGGGCTTCTGACGAAGGTCATTCCCGGACTACAGAATGGCAGGGACACCTAAGTAGCATCTGATTCTTATGGACTCAGCAGATACACATCAGGAAGGCTCAGGTGAGGTAATATTGGGTGAGAGGTGTGCCTGAGGAGTTCTACAGGAAACTAAACCCAAAACTAATACTAAATATTCACCCATGCACAGAGTAAAACCATGTGATACCAGAGACAATGAGTATTTCTGAGGAAGAAGCAACACTTGGAAGGTTTCTGACTAACTTCTTCATGCTTACCTGGAGTCAAGACTTTTTCCAATTTTCTCCAGCAGTGTATTAGTAACAGCGGAAAAGCCCTAATTAAATATAAGCAGCACTCAAGGGACTGAAGAAGGGTCACATAATCAAACTGTAGCTAATATACTGGAGACTCACCCCAAAACATTGAAAACACACCTTAACAGGACAGAGTCTGTCTCTACCAGAAAAGGTGCAACACTATTTAAAAGAATAGAACAAAACCCAGCAGGCAACAACTAGAAAACAATGCTAACATGTCATCAAAAACTTCAGGACATGCCAAGTGCAGAAAAATGTGGTCTATAACTAACACGCACATATGACACACCACACACACACACACAAAATAAAATACTCTTTTTAAAGGATGAATTTAAAAACAGACTCAAAGAGAAGCTAAAGAACAATTTAAATTTAACAATTTAATTTACTACAGTTTAAGAGAGCAAAGGGCAGCTGCACTGTTAAGTCTCAGCAGGAGCCAGCAGAAAGGAGATTGGGTGGATAGAGAGATAGCCATGCTTTGTGTGACTATCTGTAGAAGGGGTTTGGAAAGTAGCTTCAGAGAGAAAACCAAGAAAGCCCAGAGTCTGGACAAGTACACCCAGGCTTTGGAATGTATTTTGTAGGTGGATTTTTCTTTCCTGCCTGCCAGCTCCCAAATAATCACATGGAAACTTGATTATAAAAGCTGAGCTAATAGTTTAGGCTTGTTACTAATTAGCTCTTATAACTTGAATTACCCCATTTCTAATAATTTACGTTGCCTTGTGACTTTATCACCTTTACTCTGTAAGTCCCATGTTGCTTTCTTGCCTCCTCCTTGTCTGGCTGGTGACTCTGTCCTTTTTCTTCCCAGCATGCTCTACGCCTGAAAATTCTACCTAGCCATTGACCATTCAACTTTTTGCTAATCAAACCAGTGACAAATCTTCACAGTGTACAAAAGAGGATTATTCCATAACAGTATTTCAAACGAGAGATGGAAAAGAATTTTTGAGTAATTCCAAAGAAGCAGGCATGCTCTGCAGTGCTACATCCTGGGAACACTGTGAGTATTTGTACTAAGACGCTCCTGGCGTGATTCTAGGTTGTGACAGCTAACACACTGCCTATCTCAGCAGTTCTGTTGGTTCAAAAATATCAACATAATGAGAGAAAAAGAAAAAATTAATTTCGGATTTTTATGTGTTTTTGCATGCAAGTATGTCTGCACCCTCAGAGGCCACAAGAGGACATCAAATGTTCTAGAAATGGAGTTACAGGGAGCAGTAGTGCTTCCAGAAATGCTGCTTAAAGTGGATATTTCATAGGAAAAGTGTAAACTTAAATAGCACTGAGCTAGCATAGTTGCACACCCCTTTAATCCCTGTGCTCAGGAGGCAGAGGCAGGTGGATCTCTGTGAGTTGGGGGCCACTCTGGTCTACAGAGTGAGTTCCAGGACAGCCAGGGCTACACAGAGAAAATCTGTCTCAAAACAAAATACATACACCCCAAAACAACAACAAAAAGAAAACCCTGCAATTCAGTTTCCCCAAAAGAAATATAGAAAAGGGTTGAAGCAAGTGAATGAATACCCATGTGCTATAGTGGACCCAGCCATCCAACATAAGTGTAATTACAGTTACAAAAAAACAAAACAAACAAACAAATAAAAAAAAACAGAGGAAGAGGAGCTAAAGAGATGGCCCAACTGAGATCTGTAGAGAAACCACTTTGCAAAGGACCTGAGTTCAGGTTCCATCACCCACTCAAGTAGGCTTCAACTCCGGAGGATGAGTGGACATCAGTGGACACCTGCACTCACATGCATTACACCCACTCAGACACGAAAACACAATTTAAAATGTCATTTTAACCATTTTTTCAAAACAGAAATAGAAGCTTAACACATCTGAATAAATGAAAAAGCTGCCTGAAGCCTGTGCCTGGTGCTAGTGAGATAAAGAAGGAGGAGGGGACGGAGGAGACGAGAAAGGGGTTAGAAAAGGGAGAAGGGATGGGGGAGGAAAAAAGGTAAAAGGAGAGAGAGGGAGGCCGGAACAAAGGAAGAGGGAGGGAGAAGGTAGAAGAAAATTGACGGGACTGAAATCCTGGAACATGTTCTAGAAACCGAATTAGGGGAAGAATTGAACGAATCAACTGCGAAAGTTTTCAGAACAGGCAGGCAATGGAAGCTCGGCTTGGGGAACCCTAAAGGGGTGACAGCGGAACCCTTGAGAGCCTTTGGTCTTGTACGCCGTGCGTTGCGTGGCTCCTACCTTGTAGCCCACCACCTCGGCATGGTCGGTTTCCACACTTGGAGTTTCGCGCAGGCAGCATAGGAAAAAGGCGGTGTCGAAGCGGCGATGGCCGCGCCCGTAAGGCGTGATCCAGCCGCCCCAGCTGCGCAGAGCCCAGATGTCCGGCGTGCAGTCCAGCTGAGCGCACAGCTGCAGGAAGTCGCGAGGGTCACTGCGCACGCGCGAGCGCCAGTCCGCCAGGCCGGGCGGAAGTGACCACGCACTGCCAGGCTCCCGAGGAGCATGCGCCAAGCCCCGCGGCTTCAGCAGCAGCACCCCAGCCTCCTCGAAGGTCTCGCGGATGGCGCAGATGCGCAGCGCTACGTCATCAGGCAGCGCCCGGGGGTCCGCGGCCTCGTAGGAGAGTTCGGGAAAAGAGGGTTGCAGAGGCGGCGCCGGGCCTAAGCCGAAACGCGGCGGCTTGTGCAGCGGCTCGAATAGTCGCAGCCAGTCGGCTGAGCTGTCGGCGGCGTCCAGCGCACCCCCCGGGAAGACGTGCGCGCCTGGTAGGAAGCGTTGGTTGTTGGCGCGCTGGAGAAGCAGCAGCCGGAAGTCATCGGCGGGGCTCGGACGGGTCCGGCCGGCTGCTAGCACTACGGTGGCTGCACGCCGCCAGGTGATGGGGACACTCATGGCCGGTGGCCTTCAGATCCCTCTTGTGGCGTGGCTGGATCGTCGTAGAGTGCAGTCCAGGCTTCCGGGCGTCTTCTTGTGGGAGGAGCGTGATCCTCACGCCAGAGCACCTCCTAGAGTCCCCTGGAGTTGTGTCAGGGTCACCCGCCGGCAACTGGGACACAGTGACCCTGCTGATGGCGCGGAGCTGAGAGCGGGAGGGCTGAAGGGTGTGGAACTGAAACCACAATCTAGTTGTGTACCTTTACCATTAAATGACGACGAACTTTGTCCTCTATGCTCTGTGGCCTGTAGGGCATTGCAATAGGAGGTTGCAAGCACAGATAGGTATCTGAGATTTGCAAATTCACCGGAACCATACTAATACGAAACGAGTGGGTGAAACAGATGCCAAGTGAGGAATTTGCTGTTGTGTAGTTTTGAATGTCTTCGGTGAGTCCCTAGCCTTCCGAGCAGTTTGTGGATGTTTGTATTGCCAGGGCACTCGAGGACCTGGGAAAAGCATCTTAGTGTGTTATTTACCTTTTCGTGAGAGATGTTTAATCCTAGCCTAGCAATGCTTTCCTTCCCTTCACCAACTCTTACAAATGCCATTCCAATTAATCACGGATTTATTTCTTTTGGGAGGGCTGGAGAGAGGGCTCAACAGTTAGTGCACTTGCTGCTCTTGCAGAGGGCCTGAGTTCAGCTCCCAGCAGTGTGCCTCCAGTTCCCAAGAATCTTAGAACCTTTTCTGACCTCTGTGAGCATTGCAACCACATAATGCAGGAACAGACAGGTAGGCACCCACAAATAAATAAGTAACTCTTTTAAAAGATTTTCTTCCTGCTAAGCGGCTTGGAAACATTTATTTCATTAGGGACTAGCCTGGAATGGGTTTATAGCCCAACTTGGTCTTGAATTCACCCAAGTACTAGAATAACAAATGTCCTGAGGCCATCAGGTTTAGCATCAGGTTTGGGGCCATCTCACCAGCCCCCTGCATTTTAAGAAAAGGAAAAATAAAATCCTAGTGGTAGCAGGATGACACCCGTGTCTGTAAATGCCATACTGACAGCTGTGTAGTGACTCAGTTGCATGGGCCTGGCCTAGGGCCCCAAAACCATACTAGGCAAGAGACGGCGCCTCAGTGAGAAGAATAGGAAAAAAAAGGAATGATTTAAAGTGCAGTTTGGAAATAAACTTGACACTATGATAATTTGAGTGACTATGCAGAGAAAAGGAGAGGGGGAAGTTTAGTTCCGACATAGGAGACTGAGGGTGACCTTCCTTCAAGTCCTAGGAGTGACAGTATTATGTGTGAGACACTGAAAACTTTGTAAGCTTCCTTGTGTAATATTTGCCAAAGCCAACAGGGTAAAAAGTTATTACTACAAGTGACTAATTCTTTACACAAGAGATTAAATATTTCAAGAAAGGACACATTCACTAAACTGGCTCTGTGGTTTTAACCAAGCCCTGGAGTACAGAGCTAAGTGGCAGAAGTGATGTTTATGTGTTTATGACTTTCAGTATGTGGAAAGAGTTGTTTTACATATTGAAACTGCTGATTTCATTCCTGATGATGAAACATTATTAACCTCATTGTTTATATAACTACATGATATCATTGAAATAAAAATATATATATATCACATATCAGATCCCAATTGGTCTGCCAGGTTCTCTAGCACAAGGTAATAATGAAATTAATCAGTTATTAATAGGAAATGTGCTGGAGGCCTCAGAATTTTATAAGAGACATCATATTAATAACAAAGGATTAAAAAAGAACTTGCCCATCATTTGCCATCAGGCCAAGGAAATTCTACAGATTGTCTGACTTGCTCTTCTATAACCAACCATCTTTACCTGCTGGAAGCAATCCTAAAGGTAAGCAGAGAAATGAGATCTGGCAGATGAATGTGTTTCACTTTGAAGAATTTGGAAAGATGAAATATGTACACCATACTATTGACACCTACTCCGGACTACAATGGGCAACTGCCCTGAGTTCCAAAAAGACCAATTCTGTAGTTACACACCTTTTGGAAGTCATGGTCGTTATGGGAATACCTGTTCAAATTAAGACTGACAATGCTCCAGCATATGTTTCCCAAGGGATAAAGCAGATTTTTGGATATTATAATATAAAGCACATTACAGGGATACTGCATAATCCTACAGGACAAGCAGATGTGGAGAGATCCCATCACACTTTAAAAGAGATGTTTCATAAACAGAAAAGAGAAACAAACAAACTTATGGAGAGATTGCATAATGCCTTACTAATTTTGAATTTTCTTAATGAGAAAGGAAATACAGCTGCAGAGACAATTGGATAATACAACAAATTTCTGAGATAAACTAACCTGTCTATTCCAAGGATGTGCCCACCTCAGAGTAGAAGCTGGGATATATATTTCAGTGGAGAAGGGGTTTTGCTTTTGTTTGCACAGGAGAAGAAAAACTGGGTACCAACAAAATTAAATAAGATCCAATTAAAAAAGGAAACACCTCCCGAAGAGAAGTAAAGGCCCATCAATCAATATGACAATTGGATACATGCTAAGGAAAACTCCCTTAACAAGGCTGGGCAGGCTTTCATTTTTGTCTTCACAGAAGGATAGATATAACCGTCTTCAAGAAATTGAAATGATGCTGGATGCCTAGACACCTAAGGCTGAAAGGAAATCAATTATAAAAGAATTACAAGCAAAGGAATATGAGGCCTATTGGTACCAATGTGCAATGCGGGGTAAATTCTCAATTCTCACTGCTTAACAGCTATATGTCTTAAAAACAAAAACAAAAACAAAAACAAAAAACCATGATCCTGATTTGATTATAAATCAAGCTGGCTTTTTCCTTCTCTAAATGTGCCAAGCACATTTATAAAAGAAAGTTTAAGAGATTCTTTCCCATATTAGAAAAACCCCTTGGTGTGGGACAGTTGACAGCCAGATTAATGGGGACCAATATTATTGTAATTTTATTTCTGATCCTATTTCTTTGTACATTTATTCCTTCTTAATCTTTTTTTTTTATTTTTTTTAAACTTTATTTATTTATTTATTTGCCTGGAACTGGAACTACAGACAGTTGTTAGCTGCCATGTGGGTGCTGGGAATCAAACTCTGGTCCTCTGGAAGAGCAGACGGTGCTCTTAACCACTGAGCCATCTCTCCAGCCTCCTTCTTAATCTTAAAAACTTCTTTGTATACAATTTTCTCCTGAAAACGTAAATTCTTCATTGGATATTAATGCTGTTTAGGTTTTCCACTGTAAACAATTTCTCCTACCAGCAAAGAAGATGTGCCCTACCATAATGATTCTACCTGGTCTGTGAAACAAAACAAAACAAAAAACTGACATATACCACTCAATGACTGCCTTTGAAATATAGACTAATCAGGACAGTTGAGAGATAGCTCTGTATGATTATCCTTCATATCACATCTTTTTTAAAAAATTTATTTTTTTATGTGAATTGGTGTTTTGCCTGCATGTATAACTGTGTAAGGGTGTCAGATCTTGGAACTACAGACAGTTGTGAGCTGTCATGTGGTTTTGCTGGGAATTGAACTCAGGTCCTCTGGAAGAACAGTCAGTGCTCTTAACCGCTGAGCCATCTCTCCAGCTATCATGTCACGTCTTTAACAAGGATTCCAGATGGCCTTACCCAGTACTCTAAGAATGGTTATAGATGTTTATGGTTGGTCCATTAGGGCCTAACCATGGTCTTAGTTTTTACAGGACCCCACTGTTGGATGTTGTTTCTGGCCTGCCCAGCCTGTGGTCCAGACCCGCAGACTCGCAGCTTCACAGAAACACACAGAGGCTTATATTAATTTTATGCTGATTGACCTAGGGCCTAGGAATATATCTTGCTAACTCTTTACTCTTAAACTAACCCATGATTCGTATCTTGTTCAGCCATGTGTCTCAGTACCTTTTCTTAGAGTAACATTTCAACTTCATTCCTCTGTGTCTGCTGGTGTCTCTGTGTGTCTCTCTGGCTTCTCTCTGGCATATCTGCTCTGCTCTTTCTATTCCCAGAGTTTTCTTAATCTGATAGCCCTGTCCACATTTCCTGTCTGCCTTTAGCCAATCAGTGTTTTTTTTTTTTTCTTTTATTAAACCAATAGGCAGGACAATTATTTTCAGTGTAACAGAACATAGTTCCACTATACCCCACAGAGATACCGCCACCCACAAGTCAGCAGACAGCAGCCTTATGAAAAACTGTGCCCCTCTCCTGTTAAGTTTTGTCCTCCAAGGGTTATGGATAATTATCATTCTTTTTTTTTTTTTTTTAAAGATTTATTTATTTATTATGCATACAGTTTTACAGAAGAGGGCACCAGACCTCATCATAGATGGTTGTGAGCCACCATGTGGTTTTGCTGGGAATTGAACTCAGGTCCTCTGGAAGAACAGTCAGTGCTCTTAACCTCTGAGCCATCTCTCCAGCCCCATAATTATCATTCTGATAGGGTGGTTATAAGTTAAATTTGGGTTGAGTGTAGAACACTAATTTAGAATCCTTTTTAAAGAAGGCAAAGGGGGGGTGCTGGAGAGATGGCTCAGAGGTTAAGAGCACTGACTGTTCTTCCGGAGGACCTGAGTTCAATTCCCAGCAAAACCACATGGTGGCTCACAACCATCTATGATGAGGTCTAGTGCCCTCTTCTGTAAAACTGTATGCATAATAAATAAATAAATCTTTAAAAAAAAAAAAAAAAGAAGGGAAAGGGCAGTAGATAGGACAGATATAGGTAGATTATGGTATCTACCTGTAAACAATTATTAGGCAAATATGAGCCAAAGACAATTTGAACTGGTATGTATGCTTGTATATTGATACAAATGTGAAATTATTTTATATGTCTGAGATTTACCTTATGTTTGTTAGTTGTAGTTTGACCTTGTTTATGTTATTGCCTTTTCCTCTCCTAGACATTACCTTATAATTATTCCTATTGTATGTAGTCTTATACTTATGTTTAGAACTTTCTTAGTTAGAGATGTAGGGGGATTCAGGCGTTATTTAGGGAAGCTTAGAGGTGTAGCTTTGGCATATCGAGACCCTGAATGGGGCATGGCCAGACCCCACTGAGACCTGGGGCATGCTGACCTTCCTTCCTGTTTTATTTCTTCACTCTCCAGGAGCAGATCAAACCATCCAACATGGGACATTTTCACTCTCCAAGAATTGTCTTAAGGTTCAGTTTGTATCAGTGAATACAAATAACCCCTTAATAAATATAATTCTTGATATGATATATTACAAGTGAATAATTCTGTAATACAACTTAGCAGTAAAGTCAAACAACAAACTAGAAAATCTGAACATTTGTCATGAAGTATTTGAATTCAGGAAAAGTAGAGGAAAAACCTATGATTTCAAGAGAAAACTCAAGGAAAGATAAGAACAAACAGGCCATCATGGTTTACTTAGGATCTGTCTCTACACCTACCTCTGTGTTCTCAGAGTGTCCTGCATTGTTCTGTTGTGTGGGGCTCAGTGAAGCAGCTGAAGGCTTAACAGTAACACACAGGAATTCTTTATGACTATTACTGTGAATTTGTGCCAGTAGGTCACCAGGGAGCAAGTGGCTTTATTTACCACAGCTGTTCACTTCATGGATAAAATTACTTGATTCTTTATTCTGTTCCAATGACTCTCCCCAACTACCTTCACAATTAAAAAAAAAAAAAAGGTCCCTAATTGATTTGTCAGAATAGATATAAAACTCTGAAAGAAATGGGGTAAAATTAATCAGTTCATGTTGCTGTTTCCCTAGGACTGTGTGTGCCTCCTTTTACTCCTAAGTTGGACAAACTTGCACACATTTCTGTTATTCGCTGTAGGGTCCCTATAAATGCCATGTCCAGCAGAGTAACATTGACAGGATGCAAGAAGGAAGTCCAGTTCAGCACGGCTCAGTAGCTGGGGTTGGTTCATACTTCTAGAGTCTGACAATGGGCAGTTTATTTTAGGCATATTTAAGTGCAATATAATTTGAAAAAAAAAGTTTTCTGGTATAACACATCTGCCTATGCACAAGAAAGCATAATTACACCGAAACTCTTCTCACAGTACTACCACTTCTTCCCTGAAGATGGGATCTAGGGCTGGGCTGCATGTGTTATCTTACAGACCTAAGGGGGTATCTGGTGTGGTCTTGGGCATATAGACAGCACACAGGTCACTGGGGTCACCTAGGTTATTAACTAACTTTGGGTCTGGTTGGGGGAGCTCCTGGACAAGCAGACAGCGCAGAGAGGTCTGCTGTGGACAATGCTCTTGCACACTGTAAAGATTTGTCACTTGTATTGGTTTAATAAAACACTGATTGGCCAGTAGAAAGGAAGTATACATAGGGTGACCAAACTAAGAGATTTCTGGGAAGAGGAAAGGCAGAGATGCCATTGCCAGCCAGACTCAGAGAAACAAGATGAAAATGTTGAACAGAAAAAAGGTACATGGTTAAACATAGATAAGAATTATGGGTTAATTTAAGTATAAGAGTTACTTAGTAATACGCTTGAGCCACTGGTCCAACATTTACTATAATATTAAGCCTCTGAGCCAATTATTTGGGAAGCAGCTGTTAGGTATTTGAGAGTTTCTGGCAGGACAGAAACTTCCAGCTACAGAGGTCATCTAGACTATTAGCCACCTCCTGTCCTCCTTGGGAGAGCCTTCAGATAGCACAAGGGTTATTAGGGCTATTAGCCACTTCCATTCCCAGCCTTCTGGGTGGGGAACAGGCTATACATCTTTTCCTTGAGAAGACAACCCTGGCTGTCTAACATTCCTGTTTTCCCTAGTGCTGTCTATCTGTGAGGACAAGGACCTTTGTGCTCCTGACAATTCATTATCCAGTATTTTAAGTTAAGAGAGTAGAGAAATGACTTGAGATTTTATTTCAGTGGTAGAGGATTTGCCTGCTTTGACCCTCGTAAAACAACAACCTGGGTGCCATGGAGATGATTCAACAGGTAAGAGTCACTACCCAAACTGAGGGCCTGTGTTTGATTCCTAGAACCCACAGGATATAACATGGCAATCTGCAATTGACCTCTGACCTTCAAGTGTGCACAGTGGCAGCAAATAAAAACTTGAAAAATAATACATGGGAACCTAAAGTAGTCTGTTAAAGAAGGCATCAGGTCCCCTGGAACTGCAGTCACAGGTAGTTATAGTTGTAGCTGCCACGTGGGTGCTGGAATTGAACCCATATTCTCTGCAGGAGCAGTCATTCCTATTAACCATTGAGCCTCTGTCCTGCCCACAAAACCTATTGCTTTTACTATAATTTCCCAGTGGGAGATCTCATTCAGTTTGTAAAATGGAAACTGCTTCAAGTCATGGATTACAAATAAAAACCAATTAGATTTGTCTTAGTCATTGTTCTATTGCTGTGAAGAGACACCACAATCAGAGTCAGCAACTCTAATAAAAGAAAACATCTAATTGAGGACTTGCCTACAGTTTCAGAGGGTCAGTCCTTTATGGTCATGGCAGGGAGCATGGTGGCGTGCATGGCTCTGGAGCATTAACAGAGCTGTATCCTCATCTGCAGGTAGAGTGAGAGACTGGGTTGGCATGGACTCTTGAAACCTTAAATCCCACCCCTAGTGGCGTGCTTTCTCTAACAAAACCCCACCTACTCCAGCAAGGCCACACCCCCAATTTTTCTCAAATGTGCCCTTCCCCAATGACTAAGCATTCAAATATATGAGCATATGAGGGTCGTTCTTAAACCACCAACAATCTGTTACTTAATTTATTACTCATTTTGTCTCTGTATGATGACATTCTGGAAATGGTAAACTGTACAGATAGATCAGTGTATGCCAGAGACTGGAGAAGGAGAACAGGATTCTACAGTAGCAACGGGGGAAGCATTCTATACTTTGACCGTAGTCGTGCTTACATGACAACAGCTGTTTTCTTGCAGCAGTTTAGTTCTTGAATGTCCCCCAAAAGCGTGGCTCCTAGGCTGATGCTATTGGGAGGTCCTTAGGTCATTGGAGACTTTCCCCAAAGGAGACTGGAATCCCAGCCCCTTTCTCTAGCTCTTCTGCCTCCTGGTCCTGAGTAGGCGCTTTGCCATAGACTTCTCAATACTGTCATCTAGCAATCCCAGCAGAGGCTGTATGAGGGCTCTAGAGGAACAGAACCAACAGGGTATTATATATGTATGCATGTATATATATGATAGGTATGTATACATTATATAATGAAAGGGGGATGTATGGGACTGGTGAAATGGTTGAGAGAACAGTTCTTATGGAGGACTGTACTTGAATACATTTATAAATCCATCTATAAATCCAGTTCCAGGAGATCCAATGCTCTCATTAGACTCCTTGGGCATCAAGCACACATGTGATATACATATGCAGGCAAACACATAAACTAAAGCTGAAATTTAAACAGCACTTCTCTGAAATACACTTTCAAGGGGTTGGGGGTTTGTTAGAATGGATTGGAACCAGGAAGGAGTGGGAAATCCAACAATGGCTGTCTGCCTGTCTGCACTCTGGAGAAGCTAAAAACCTGGTAGCCGCTCAGTCCTCAAAGCTAGATAGCTCAGCTGTCCCACTCTGGAGCTGGGAGATTTCTGAAAAGTCACTGACCTTTGGTCCATGTTGGAAGTTTGATGTCAGCAGAAGATGGCAAAGTCACAGGAGCTGCAGATGTGTTGCTCTCTTTATGTGGGGCCACCTATTGAAAGGTAACAGTTACAGTGCCATCAGACCTCCCTTCTCACTCCCGATGGACTCTCCCAGAGGCATGTTTTCCTGGGTGATTCTAAAGTCAGTCACATTGACAAGTGATGTGGACTGATTCCAAACTGTTCTGTAGTCAGAAGTTTTTGACCCAGCCTAGCCCTGTGCTACTTAGTTCCAAATAGTCACTCAACGCTTATATTAATTACAAACTGGCCTATGGCTCAGGCTCATTACCAGCTAGATCTTATAACAACTCAACCCATTTCTATTCATCTATGTCTTGCTACCTAGCTCGTGCTTCTTTCACATTTTTTTTTAAACTTTATTTATTTATTTGCCTTGGTGTTTTGCCTGGAACTGGAACTACAGACCGTTGTTAGCTGCCATGTGGGTGCTGGGAATCGAACCCGGGTCCTCTGGAAGAGCAGACGGTGCTCTTAACCGCTGAGCCATCTCTCCAGCCCCTGCTTCTTTCACATCTTGCTTCTTCGGGCAGCAGCTTGCAGCTCCTCTTTGACTCCACCTTCTTCCCCTTCTGTTTGGATTTCTTGCTTTGCCATAAGCCAAAACAGTTTTCTTATAAACAATAATAAAGCATATTCACAGCATACAGAAAGATATCCCACATCACTTCCCCTTTTCTGTCTAATCAAAAAGTAAAGCTTCAGTTTTAACATAGTAAAATTACATATAACAAAACGGTTATCAAGTAAAAATTATAGTTACAATATCTAGTCCATTTGTATTTAGCAAAATTAAAGAAAATATTTTATCATCTATCTTTTGAGGATAAAATTTTATATATAATTTACTTTTTATTATAACTAAGGAAAACTTAACTATCTAGTCTTCAACATCATCAAAGACCACAGAAGGATATATTACCCAAGTAAACAGGAAGTGCATTGCAAGCGACCTGGAATTCTCAATGTAGACAAGGCTGGCCCCAGAGTCCACAAAGATCTGCTTGCCTCTGGAGTGCTGATTAAAAGTCTGTATCAAGCCTACTTTGTTGTTGTTGTTGGAGACAGGGTTTCTCTGCGGAGCTTCAGAGCCTGTCCTAGATCTCCACTGTAGACCAGGCTGGCTTCAAACTCATAGAGATGCGCCCCCTTTCCCCCCTCAAGTGCTGGCATTAAAGGCATACACTACCACCACTTGGATGTATCAAGCCTTTAATCTCTCAACACTTAATAGGCAGGCAGAGGTAGGTAGATCTCCAAGCTCCAGGCCAGCCTGGTCTGCATAGTAAGTTCTAGAACAGCCAGGGTTATGTAGAGAGAGTGCCATGGTTTGAATGAAAATGGCCCATGCATGTAGGCTCATATATTTGCATGCTCAGCCCCCAGTTGAAAAACTGTTTGGGGGGGCTGGAGAGATGGCTCAGCGGTTAAGAGCACCGTCTGCTCTTCCAGAGGACCCGGGTTCGATTCCCAGCACCCACATGGCAGCTAACAACTGTCTGTAGTTCCAGTTCCAGGAAAAACACCAAGGCAAATAAATAAATAGTAAATAAATAAAGTTTAAAAAAAGAAAAAGAAAAAGAAAAACTGTTTGGGTAAGATTAGGAGGTGTGGCCTTGATGGAGGGGGTATGGCCTTGATGGAGGTGTAGCCTTTTTGGAGGAGGTGTGGCCTTGATGGAGGAGGTGTGGCCTTTTTGGAGGAGGTGTGCCCTTGAAGGAGGAGGTGTGTCTCTGGCCTGGGCTTTGAGGTTTCAGAAGCCCATTCTGGGCCGGCTGTCTCTCTCTGCTTGCTGTCTGTGGATCAGGATGCAAGCTCTCACTACTGGCCTAGCACCATGCCTGTCTGCTCCCTACTGTGATGGCAATGGACTGACCCTCTGAAACTGTAAGCAAACACCCAATTAAATGCTTTATTTTTGAAGGGTTGCCATGGTCATGGTGTCTCTTCACAGCTGTAGAACAATGAGAAAGACAGAGACTTTGTTCGAAAAACAAAACAAAGTGTGTCCCACCATAGCCAGCTAGACACCCTGATTGTTAAAAGTTACATTTTAATAACATAATAACATTTTCCAGATGATAATACCATTTAAATTTTTATTGTAAAAACAATATGACATTCAATAAAAATATTGAAAAACACCATTCATAATCTCATCCCCGTAACAAGTACTTTCATTTCTGTGTATTTCTTTATAGATTTCTTCAACATACCTAATGCATATATAGACATGCAGGCAACACTCAATTACACTTTCTGGCACCAGAATGTTCGAAAGACTCTTTAAAATCATTTGACACCAGGACCTCTCATTCCTCATACTTACACAGGTCAAATAAACTTAAAATCTTAAACTTCTCAAACACTAAAGAACTAGAGTGTCCTTCATCTTGCAATCCCTCTGCAGGGAAAACATCCAGAGCCCTCCACGGAATGGGTGGAAAATAAGCAAGTGACAGGGATGTTTTTCCAGACATGTGTGATGGTGGATGTCCCACCATCACAGGATCTTTTGCCAGTTCTCAAGAACCAGAAGAAACTGTATTTGAAGTATGGCTTTAATATGTGTCTCTCACAGCCATGCTCTCCGTGTTAAAGGCTGAGTACACATGTATGCAGAAGAAAACTCCCAAGAGGAAGCTAGAATCTTGGCGTCTCTCTGAACATCTCTATGTATCAGAGTCTGTGGAGAGGAACTCTGTTGATCGGGCTGTACACTTCCATTCCAATGTGTGGGAAGAAAATAATGGGTATTCCTTCAAGATGCAAGTTGATAGTGGAGCCATTTGAAATGGTCTTTTTCCTTCTAGGTTATTAATGCAGCATATTATCTTTATTTTTTTTTACTTATTTACAAACATTGTGGTTAGAACCCGTTGTTACACATGTAGATGTGAAACCCTTGATTCCATCGCAGATCCACTATCATATGTATAAACAACTCCTGCTGCGTCGCTTCCTGAGGTTGGGGAACTAGTATGGTCCCCAAACTATGTAACAAATTTACAGTTTCTCAGAATCTCTTGAGGTGGCCTGATTTCTGAACAAAACAGACTGAAAGAAAGACCTTTTTATTTTGTATATGTGCATGTATGAGCTGGATGTGCTGAGTCTTCGGAGGCCAGAGGAGAGTGACAGATGATAACCTGGAACTGGAGTTACAGGCAGGCAATAGCTTCCTCTTGTTGGTACAAAACATTTACCCTGATCCTCTGCAAGAGCTGTAAGTGCTCTTAACCTGTAAGCCATCTCTCCAGCCCCTAAAAATAAATAAATATTTGGACTCAGACTTAAGGGTCTGAATTTAAATTCCCTATCTATTACACAGATATCCTAACACATTAACTGTTTTCTTTTGCAGTGCTGGGAGCTGAATTCAGAGCCTTGAAGTCAAACTTACCATTGCTGACCTACACCCAAAAATCTCACACTTGCTTTTTAAGGCCTGTAACTCTGTGTCCACTGAAATCTCTCTGAGCTTAATTAATTCGGATTCTTAAAGCTAAGTATTTGTTATCTTTTTGCACGTATTATTTATTTATTTTGTGTGTGTGGAGAGGGGCCCACATACACATCAAGGTAGGTGTGTTGTGGTTCATTCTCTCCTTCTGCCACGTGGGTTCCAGGGTGGCACTTGGCTTGTCAGACTTGGCAGTGAGCTTCCTTACCCCTGAGCCACCTCGTTAGCCTGACTTCTAATCTTTTTTAAACATTTTATTATCTTTAATTGTGTGTGTATATGTGTATCTGTGTGAACTTGAGTACAGGTGTTCACAGAAGCCAGACATGTCTGATCCACCTGGAGCTGGAGTTTATGGGCAGCTATGAGCCACCTACTGTGGGTGCTGAGAATCAAACCCAGGTTCTCTATAAGAGCAACCAGTGCCCTTAACCTCTGGTTAAACCATCTCTCCAGTCCCTAAACTATTTTAGACAATAATCACCAAACTACAAGATTACCTTCAATGAAAATATACCTACACCAACCAGCAAAACACAAAGCCCCAAGCCAAACCAGCCGACAAAATGAGGCTTCTCACATTAGTGCACAATGTTGAACATCTGAAGCTCCACGGGGCCTCACTGAGCTAACTGGTTAAGACCCCCCCCTGCTGCCAGTAGAGGATTCGAGGCACAGGGAAATCAAATGACTTAAGGGGTACATGAAGAGAGGCATAGTTCACTGGCTAGGGCAGATGGTGGGCCCTAGAGGCAGAGGCACACCCCACAGAATACAGAAGTGAGCTCCTTCTGTAACATTTTAGTCTGTAGTTCCTCACACACAGGAGCTCACAGCCTTATAAAGCATCCATCATAGAACTCTAAGGAGGAAGGAAACAGCTTAAAGACGGACCAATGTGCACAATGGGGTGGGGGATGCAGCATTGTCAGGGACATCTCTTCAGTCAAAACTACTTTCCAGTAATTCAGCATCACACATCCTTTACACAGACAGCATCCTGTAAACTGTAGGGAAGCCACAAAGCACAGGCTTTAACTCTACCTTGAATATTTTCCCTCATGGCATTTAAAAGCATAACCTTTTATATTATATGAGATCATCAGAACACTGGTGGCATATTCTCAAGAGGCTAAGGCAGAAGAATACAACTTGAGATCAACCTGGGCAACACATTTAAAACAAGGTACAGTGGCACATGCCTTTAACCCCCACACTCAAGAGGCAGAAGCAGGAGGGTCTCTCAGAGTTCAAGAGCAGCCTGGCCTGTGAGTTCTTGGACAGCTAGGACTACATAGTGAGATCCTGTCTTAGAAAAAAATGATCTGGGTATTATCTTCCTTCAATATGACTATTGTAATCATTAGCATCTTACTGCTGGTTCAGAACCCATTTCTTTGATAGGTGAGTAGCCTCTTGACTACTTTTGTCTTTCAATATCAGTTAATAGATTTTTGAGGGGCACAAGGATTGAATCTGAAGCCTCAAACATGCTAAGCAAGTGCTCTGTCATTAGGCTATGACCCAGTCTTCTTCTCATTTTTTATTTTGAGGTAGAATCTGACTAAGTTGCCAGGTTGGTCTTGAACTCACACTGCAGCCCAAGCAAATCTTGAACCAGTGACCTTCCTGCTTCATTCTTAAGTAGCAGGCCTGCAGGAAACCCAGCTTAGCTGATGCATTTTGAATTTTTTCCTTTCAATTGTATCAAGTATAAGATCATATCAAATGTTTATAGAAAATGAACGACTTCAGTAGCAAAGTATGAAATCAGCAAAGCTCGTCAATTATACATAGAAATAAGAGCAGACATGTTAGCAAATAATCAGTTGTACAAGGCAAGAAGTGACTTTGCCTATGTCCTGTTCCCTTAGACAGCGTCAGAGTATCAAAGAATTCACCTCATAGTTAACATTTTCAAACTTACTGAGTTTCTTGGGTTCACAGATCTGCTAGAAGAACGTTTAATTCCACCTTTTCTTTTTGCAACATTGTATCACAAATCGAAGCCATTTGAGAACCTTCAAATTGTCCACTCAGCTCTTAAAGCAGTGATTCTAAATCTGTGACTCACAGGGCTCACAATTAGATATCCTGCATATTAGATATTTACATTATGATTCATAACAGTAGCAAAATTATAGTTATGAAGTAGTAACAAAATAATTTTATGGTGTGGGGGTCACCACAACACGAGGAACTGTATTAAAGTGTTGCAGCATTAGGAAGGTTCAGAACCACAGTCTTAATGAATTATTCAGTGCCAGATAGCTATGTCTTCAATATACTCTACAGGACAACTTTGAGAAATGTATTATTTGTGTTTGTGCATGCTTGCACCTGCCATGTATGCCAGAAGAGGATACCAGATCCCTAGGAGCAGTCCTTTATAAAAGTAGCAAGTGATCTTAACTCTCTGGCCCCTAATTTAAAAAAAAATATATAACTCAAAACTCCCTGATAAGAATAGAGTTAAAGTCTTAGAAATGGTAGGATGCTTTCACCAACTGTTTCTTAGAGATTTCCTAACACTGTGTCACCAAATGCTTCTAAACTTCTCTTGCTAGAGAGATGAATCTTTGGAGAATGTGACAGAGACTCCATGTTGTATTGTTTGTGGAAGGTAGAGTTTAAAACTTTCTACATTGTCTCTCAAGGCATCCTGAGCAAGCAGCAACAAAAAATTTGAAAGTGGTACCTAATCAGAGTTATCTAGCACGGAGGAGGCAGGAACTCTTACTATGGGCTTTAAGACCTGTAGGTCTTTAAAAAGCACAATTAAAAACACCTGATTCCACACTTTCCTCTTTGTGGCACCAGAATCTGTGTGGAGAGAGTTCATGTGGCCTGGGGTAGAGGTAGGGAGCAGCATCTAGAACCAGATGCCCAGACAACAATCTTGCCCCTATTAATTTGTGTCTGTTAGCCTTCCAAGTTGATCTTGTAAAGAATTGCTATTTCCCTACACCTGGTCCTCTTTCTCACTGAAAAAATCACCATCACCATCATCATCACCATTTTGTATTTTGCCTGCATGAGTGTCTGTCTGTGTGCCACCTGCATGCAATCCCTCTGGAGGCTAAAAGAGGGTGTTTGATTGCCTGGGACTAGAGTTACTGGGGTTTGTAGTTACCATGTAGTACTGAGGATCAAACCCAGGTTCTCTGGAAGAGCAGCCAGTGCTCTTAACCACTGAGCCATCTCTCTAGCCCCCCTTTCACACTGTCAGAGGTCAACAAACAAAGAAACAAAACAAAAACTGTTTCCAGCCAAGCAAATCTTCGATCTCATTTCAAATGTTAAATTATCTTTGAAAGTTGAATGCATCTGTCTTCTCTTTCCCACTTCCCCAGGAATGTGGTAGAGCCCCACCACAAAGGCAAGCATGTGCTTGGGGCCAAGAATATTTCTCATGTCTCCCTTATAGGTGGAAATCAGGGGCCGCTTCTGCCTTTTGTGTAGATAATTATCGTAGTTTGAACCAAGGTCCCAAAATGCAATCTCTACTCAAGAATATAGATTCTTTTTAAAGATTTAGTTTTAGTTGTGTGTGTGTGTGTGTTGTGTATATGTGTGTGTGTATGTGTTGTGTGTGTGTGTGTGTGAGGGCAAGTGCCTGAGGAGGCCAGAAGCAGGTGTTAGACCTCTCCCGGAGCTGGAGGCCCAGGTAACTGTGAGTTGCTGGAGGAGGAATACATATTTTTTTTTAAGGTGTTTTTGAGACAGGGTCTGTCTATCTGGCCCTGGATGTCATGGAACTCACTCTGTAGATCAGGCTATGAACTCACAGCAATCTGCCTGCCTCTGCCTCCTGAGTGCTAGGATTAAAGGTGCCAGGATACAATACAAACTTCTAACTGTAATTCTCTGGCCCCAAGAATATAGATTTTAAAATATAGATTCAGATCACATTTAGTAGCCTCCAGGTACATGTAAAAGTTCTCTGTTTTTGATTCATTTGGCATATATGAGTTTGAGGCCCAGTTTCCTTTATACTTAAAACAAACAAAAAATTCCAGCTTTAGTTATGTGTGTGTGTGCATGTGTATATGTGCTAGTGGCCCAGCTTCCTTTATACTTAAAACAAACAAAAAAAAGCCCAGCTTTAGTTTTGTGTGTGTGTGTGTGTGTGTGTGTGTGTGTGTGTGTGTGTGTGTGTGTTTAAAGGTCCTTAAATTCCAAATGAAAGCTGCTACACTTTGAACTCAGTCCTAGCTGACTGGCCTCTAATGATACCAGCACTGTCCTTTTCTGTAGCATGGGGTCAGACAGTTGGGCACCTCTCTAGAAAGCCAGTGCTCCTATTGGCTAGCAAGTAAAGTCCAGGGATAGACAGGATTAAGGGCTTCAAAGAGGATTCCCTCAGCCCTCCCTCAAAGGAGGGTCAAACACTGTGGTCTAATTCTGGAATAAAATAAGCCTCTGGGAAGGAGTACGTGCCTGTTTACATATCAGTGTGGCTCCTCCCAAAGTAGCATCCTACAGTTCATCCCCTCCAACCCCAACCCCCAGCCAGGGATGGGTAGAGAGTTTTTTGGAAGCAAGTGTGCAGTGGATTCAACTCCATCCACCTTCTTGGGTTTCCTAAACAGGGTCACAACACCAAACCGCTTGTAGCTGACGTTCCTGGTGGTGAATGGGCAATCTCCACAAAGAAATGCAAAAGTGTACCATATAAAAAGCACGAACCCCTATCAACACTCTTTCCCAAAGCTTAGCCCCCAAAGAATTAAGGTAATAAAACTCACTTCTTAGTGAAGTTCATTTCTTGTCTAGGAGACAAAGTGGCTCCCTCACTATGCTTGGTGCAACCCTACACCTTTCCCAAATTGCCCTGTCTTATGCGGAGTGGGAGCTACTGAGAGGGGGAGGGCATCAAACTTGGGACACACATTTTAACCCATTAGCTCAAAGGGATCTGGGGTCACTGTGGACCGATTTCTATTAATAGGAGATAAAGCTCCTGCAGACATTATCGGTAATGCCCTGACTGCCCTGTGCAGTTAACTCCTCTTGGGCCAGCAAGTTAAAAACAAAACATGTCTTGCCCAGACAGAAATGTGCCTTGAAAAGGATCATGTTCATAAGCACACACCCGGGTTGACTACCTCTCTTCAACAGGCCAGCCTCCCCCACGCCCATACGCAGGAAGAAGAAGGGGGCAGCGAGTAGCTGTTGGGTGTCAGTCAGCTCAGCTTTGCCACACATAAGGCGAGTGCCACAGCCACCAGCAGCACAGCACTGAAAACAGTGGCGGCCAGGGCTTTGCTAGGGTCGCAGAGTCCTGCGCGCTCTTCTCCTGAAATGCCACCGGCCGAGGACGCACCGGCACTGGCACCGGACAGGAGTTCGGCGCCCGCCGCCTGCCGCGCCTGCACAGTCCAGCGGGGCACGTTGACTTTCTTTTCCATGTCGTCGATCATCTCGCCCACTTGGAGAACTTCGCGTTCCAACTCGGGCAGATCGGCGACGTCGAAGTCGCCCTCGGCCTCGTGTCGCAGGCTGCGAGCGCTCAGAGCGCGCGCGGCCACCGCCGAGGAACCGCCGGCCACTCCTGTGCGCACGAGTGGCCGGAGCGGCGCATGCAGTGGGAAAGCAGCTCCCAGCGCCAGTGAGCGCTGCATGTCGGCCTCAAGCAGGTCCAGGCAGCCCGAAAAGGCCACCCAGAGCCGCTCAAACTCCGCGCGCTCCTCGGTCGCCAAGCCCCGGTCGCGCAACGCGACGGTCAACCGGGCGCCGGTGGCCACGGCCAGCTCGCGCGCCTTCTGGCGGGTCTTCTGCAGCTCCTCGCGTAGGTCCTGCGTATCCGCGGAGCCTCCCACAGTCAGTACCAAGTGATGGTAGCAGGCAGTGGTTTTATTGAGCGCGTCCAGCAGTGCCTTGCACTCCTCCCTGGCCATGGCGCTGCCCTTCGGAGGCGGTGCCCCACTCGCACCCTTCAGTGTCACAGGTCGTCTCCAGCCCCAAAGTCAGCCTTTGGCTGGGCGCGCCGAACGCTCCTCATGGCCTTGCCGCCGCTCTAAACGGAGCTCTCCGTGGACCCTCGACGTGCGCCTCTGACGTCTCCGCGTGCAGGAGTCTGGTTAGCTGCCGCCCATCCTGTTCTCCATTTTCCCCTGGCGCGCTCCGGGTCACTCGCAGTGTCTCTGTACGACTTTTTCCGTCACGGAGGCTCCCTGAGAAGCCCAGGATACGGACTCCATCCTTGGGCGACCCCGCTTCTCCAGGCTGAGAGCGCCGCGCGCCTTAGCTCGGGCCAAGGGCACCAGAATCCAGTTTCCTAGGACACGCCTCCAGCCTCTGGTCTGGGCCATGAGCTTCCTCCCCCCACTCCTGGACCAGGGGTAGGCGGGGCCCAGCCAGGGGAGGTCAAGCGTGGCTTTTTCTGCTCTCCCTCCCATGCCTTCTGTTATAGCTCTGGAACCTCAGCGCCCCACAAGTCCAACTTTTTCCTGTTTTGCAGACCAGAAAAACTGGGGCTCAGGAGAAAGAAGCTTATGCGGAGCCTTTGATAGTGAGGAGCAGGACCGAGGGACACTGACTCCTTAAACTCTGTTAAGCAACAAAGTAGTATGGCTCTGAGAACCGAGCGCCTCCGTTCAGCATAACCCGCAACACTGGGCGATCGGCCGGGCACTGTGGTTACCTAGATGGAGCTCTTCTCCTCCACCGTCCAGCCCCAGTTCAGGGACCCAGCATGGACCCCACCCCTAGTGTCAGATCTTCCCTAGGTCCCGCCCTCTCGCATTCTGGGCACGCGCACTCTCTGACTCTGGGCGGGGCTAGTGTGAGTAGGAAGCGCGGAGTCGCCTGAGCCCCACCCCCGACTGCACCGGACTTAATGATTGCTCTATTTACATGCCAGTCTCAGTAAAGATGACCTCCTATTGGACAAAGTGTGGTGAGGCTCCGCCCAACGGTAGAGTAAAAGGGTGGGCTGAAGAGTGGAGCTGCCGCACCCGGGTGTTGAGCACTGAGGTCCCAGCCCAGAGACTGGGAGGTGCTGTCGTAGCTCAGAGGTGAAACTATGTAGCCTCTTAAGTAAGTGTCCTCGGAGGGTGTCTTCCAGCGCCTCCCTACTCTGGGGGGCGCGGGGGTCGGGCGGGGACCGGGAGCGGAAGGGGGAGGGGCTCCCTGCGTTGAGCCGGAGCCCCAGGCAAGGCTAAAGGGCCCCCAGGGCCCGGGCACGTTGCAGGCTGAGCCTCCCAGTCCCTTTGGTTCCTCTGCTGTCCGCAGCGGGGCGCACCTTGCCCACCATGCCCACCAAGTCCAGAGGGAAGGCAAGGCGGCGCGGAGAATGCATGCTCTGTTCTCGGGGCTCCACGGCAGGCCCGGGTCCCGGGTTCTGGGACTTGGGGCAGTGCACAGGGCCGTCGTTCACTGGTCGTGTGACCTAGGAGGTTTTCCAGTGGCCAACCTGGATACTTGGGGAGGAGACTGTACGTAGGCCGATGAAGGAGGAGAGGGTATGCTTGCCTGCTTTACACGTGGCGACGTCCTTTCCCCCAGTGGACAGAGAATACTTTTGGAAAACTCTTAGGTAGTTCGTTCAGTATCTTGGTTGAAAACGGACTGTCTGGATGCGCGCGCGCCAGGCGGTGCCCCTCCAGCCTCGCCTCCAGCTTCTGGGGACTTGGACACTCACGTCGGGTGGCGGTGACACATCATTATCGAGGAGTGAGAGACTCGGTATGAGAGCTGATGAGGCTGGACAGACGTGGCTCAGTGGCTGGGAGTTGTTACGTTCTGTGGAGAGAGGCTCTTGTTTTCATTAAACTTGTAGACTTCTCACTGACCCTGGAGCGCAGGAGCGCATATTAGCGTTTTGAGAGCCCCCCAGCGCATGCCATGGTGGTGTGGCAGCCAAGAGGGTCTAGAGCCCTGAGCCCCAGTACTTATTGTCACTCCGGGGTTGGTCCTAAGCCAGTACAGCTGGCGGTTTGCATTCAGAACTTGAATGCTGTGGAACTTGGCCATGCTCTGGGGAGGATGGTGGCAGCCACACAGGGGCCACGTATGGGTCTTGATAGGGGACTAGGTTTCAGGACCAAATGAATGGAAGGAGAGAGAACCCATCCCTTTGGGGAGTTGTAGGGGGCTGGGGAATGATGAGGCTGCAAAAGTGAAAAGCCAAACACCAATACAGATCCTTCAGCTGGGGATGGGGGCGGAGGCCAGAGGGGAAGGCAGAATACTGCACAGACCTGGAGGTTGAAGAAGTCACTTGAATGTGATTCACCAGGACAGGTGTGTATGTGTGAGATCTGGAAGGCAGAGGATGGTCTTGAAGTTGGGTGATTGTGTGTACCCAGGTTAGAGCTTGGGTGAGAGCTCTCCAAGCCTTGCCGGCTCACCTGAAATCATCCTGTAGACAGCCTAAGCAGGAGGGCCTGAGGGCCAGGTCATGTGCCTGGACCTCTGCATGCCACCCCAACTGTGCTGTGTTCATACCAGCCTGCTGCAGGCCTTTTGTTATCGATTTGCTTGTGTGCTGGTCAATGACTTTTGTGCTGTGAGGCCACTCCCTGATTATTAGCTGGTGACACTAGGTTGGTGTTCAGTAGCTTCTTCCTCTCCGAGGGGTGCTCAGGAACATGACCAAATAATTATAGATAACAGGCTTAGAGAGGAGTCAGTTCAGAGGAATCTGGACTAAATGTGTCATCTGGACTAAATGTTAGCCATCTTTGGGAGATACTGAGAAACAGCCTTCAGAGTGCCTGCCCATCTGCTGGAGATCCTGGCAAGTAGATGGGTGCATGGTGGCTGTGGGGCGATAGGGTCGCATTCTGGGTAGTGATTGTAGACCTCCAAACTTTCCCTGACCATTCCTCCCCAACTCCACACATTCCAGTGTTACTGTGTTTGACAGGCTTTGAGCATCTTTTATTTTAGACCTTTCTACCTGCATAGCCGCTGCCTGGGATTAACCCTTCAGCCACCTGGGCAAGACAGTTATCCTCTTGCCTCCTTGTAACAGCCTCACAGTGAGCCAAATGCAGGGCTGAGGGCTTTAACGAAGGATTTTAAGAAAAATATAGCTGAGGTCTGTAAATATTACAGGTCCAGAGGACACAGGTGACTAGAAAATACAAATCACCCCCCCCCAGCTTCTGTTGGTATTAAAATAGATGCTTCCCCCACTTTGAATCATGTATCACTGAAGACCAGGTTAGGGTCCCAAGAGGTCAGCCACAATGTAACACTTGGCCGGGAGTGCATCTCTTGGAGCCACAGACTCCCTGTGCTGGGTTCTGGGGAGCAGGGCTGCATCCTGTTGGCTAACTGGGTTCTGACCACCCAGACTCCTCCTGGTTGTCAGGACAGTTGAAGACCACAAAGCCACACTGGATTGCACAGGCTCCTCTGAAGTGCTAAGACTAATTTGGGGCCCAGGGGTGTTTGGCATTTCTGATGCTATTCTGTAAATTATCTTATCATTGGAGTTATGGCAGGGATGGTCAAGACTCCTGTGGTGCTTGGATTATTAGGATTTTTTTATGGAATCATCTTATTTAATTGAAAAGAAATATGCTAGTTTTCTGTGCTCACACGGAAACCTAACCTCCTGAATCATCAGCTCTGTTGCATCCGAAGCATGCCTTCATCTCAGAGCCTCTCCGTTCCCTGCTACGTCTTTTCCTCTGGCCTTATCTCCTAGCTGAGGAGTGATGGTTTTGGTACTTTGCCAATGTGGCCTGCCCGTCTCCAGCTTGATCTTGGCATAATGCACATCCTGTTTCTGAAGAACTTTTTATCCAAAGCATCTTTTGCTGTCACGCTCCGCCCCGTGAACCAACTATCAAACCAGGAAGAAATGCTGTTCCTCCATGACTCTGTCCCCTCAAAACCGAATTCTCTGCCTCTTCTGTTGGGGGCTCATAAAAGGATTATCTAGACTTCAGCAGTAATTGAATTCAACTACTAACCTGAACCCTGCTGAGATCTCCGTGGGGCCCAAGGAGGGATTATTTGTACCAGTTTTTTTAAGGAAGCTAAGTCTTCTTCTTGGGAGCTCCTCAGATGAGGCCAACAGTTAAGTTAGCTCTCACTGGGCCAAGAGATTTGGTATGGGGCCTGTGTGGATGGCTGTCAGGTGATGTTTCCATCTGTGGAGAGATGGAGTTTGGTCTTTTCCATTTGTGGCTTATGAAACAACCCTTTCCATGTGTTATTCTCTCTATCACTAATGTTATTTTGAACGTTGTGTGTGTGTGTGTGTGTGTGTGTGTGTATGTTGTGTGTGTGTTGTGTGTATGTGTGTGTGTTGTGTATAAGTTGTGTGTGTATGTGTGTGTGTTGTGTGTATGTTGTGTGTGTATGTGTGTGTGTTGTGTGTATGTGAGTGTTGTGTGTGAGTGTGTGTGTGTGTGTGTGTGTGTGTGTGTGTGTGTGTGTAGACATTAGAGGACAGAAACTGGAGAGGTGGTTTAGTGGTTAAGAGCACTGGCTGCTCTTTCAGAGGACCCAGGTTTAATTCCTGAACCCATAAGGGTCTATAACTCCAGTTTCAGGGAGGTGATATGACTCCCTCTTCTGGCCTTGACATGCACCAGGCATGCACATGGTTCGCATACATACATGTAGGCAAAACACCCATGCACATAAATGATATAAATAATAATTTAAAAAGGAAGGCAGAAGATAACGTGCAGGAGTCAGTTTTCTCCTTCTGTGTGGGTTCTGGGGATTGAACTCACTCAGGCCATCAGGCTTGGCAGCAAACACCTTTGTCCATCTATCTCACTGGCCACTTTGTTTTTAAGTGTGGCTTCTAGCCATTTACAGTATGTGTGTATCAGGTACAGTGGTGCACACCTGTAGTCCTGGATACTTACAGAGTTGAGTTAGGAAGATATAAGCCCAGGGATATGAGATCATATGGGTACAATAAAAACAAGTACAGACAGCTGGCAAGGTGGTGTACCCGGTAAACATTGATGCTGCCAAGTCTGAGGACCTCAGTTCCATCCCTAGGACCTGCCCATATGTTGGAAAGACAGAAGTAAGTCCGTGTGTTGCCCTCTGACCTCCACATGCACACTGTACGCAGCACAAGTTGTGCCCTCCCATGTGGAAAACAAAAAAGGAAATGTAATAATTCAGAACAAATACAATAAAAAATTCTACCTAGCCGTATGGTCTGTGTCTGCCATTCTGTTCTTTACCTACCACTTTTTGAACTGGTCTAGGCCATTGAAACACGAATGGAGACTGGAAATAGGACACGAGGCCTTGCAGTGTGGCAAAGACAGCTTTCCCGACTGCTGTGAAAGACAGGGATTATGCCAAGAGTTTATGCTGGGACAATTGGCTTACCATATGGAAAAATTAAATTAACTGTCGATTTATAGCATATACAAAAATAAAATCCAGATGGGTTGGAGATAGAAATGTGAGAAGGTTTAGAGTTTTTATAGGCTACAGGGGCTGCATTTGTAGAATTGGAGGGAACCTGACCTCAGGTGGCCTTGGCCATGTAACCAAGTCAAAACATAAGATCTTCCAGCTTGCTTCTTCAGTCTCGGGATGTTTTTATCTGCCTCCCTGTCTTAATGGTGAGGCTGCCCTTTGTTTCTGTTGGCTGTGTTCACTAGATCACATGGGCACCTCCCTCCCCCCACCCCATTTTTTTTTCTTACTTGGGCTATATGCAAGACCCATGGAGGCTGATGCTCAAAAATCATAGCTAGTTAATTTAGGCCACAGGGCTGGCTCAGGATGAAGAATCATGGACAAAGTTGGGTTTAGCATCGCAGACCCACTCAGTCCCAGAACTAAGGAGACTGAAGCAAGAGGATTCTGATTTTGAGATCAGGTTAGGTTACCTATGTAGAGAGACTGCTTCAAAAACAAAACAACAAAAACCAAGTGTTTGGGCATTTAGCTCATTAGTAAACACAAGACATAATATTCAGTCCTTAGAGCTGTGGGTAGCCACAACCAAAAAAACCTGCAAAAAGCAGAAAATACAACCAGCTGGGCTGGGTGTGGCAGCCCAAAGCCTTTAATCCCAACACTTGGGAGACAAGCTGGTGGATCTCTGAGTTCAAGGTCAGTTTGGTCTACAGGTTGAGTTCCAGGCTGACTGGTACATAGTCAGGTCCTATCTCACACAGCTTTTTCTTCCCTTGTCCCAGGAAGCTCGCTTGGACTCCCCTGAAGTCCATATGGCTCTATATGACGAAGATCTCCTGAAGAACCCTTTCTACCTGGCCCTTCGGAAGTGGCGCCCTGACTTGTGCAGCAGGGTGGCCCAGATCCACGGCATTGTAAGTCCACCATCCTGAGGGTTGCTCTCAAACATATGAGCAGTGTCAGAAATGTGGCAGACTGATGAGACATTTAGAGGAAGTCAGTTACAGAGCTGCTGAGTTTAACAAAGCCCTGTGCCCCAGGGGTTACATCTGCTCAGTGAGGGACCACCTCAGGCTGCTGCCTGAATGAAGCAGCCTTCTGTGAGTGAAGCCTAAGTGTCTGTATTTGGATTTCTATTGCTGTGATGAAACTCCATGACCAAAAAGCAAGTTGGGGAGGAAGGGGTTTATTTGGCTTACACTGCTATATCAATATTCATCACTGAAGGACGTCAGGCCAGGGCAGGAACCTGGAGGTAGGAGCTGATGCAGAGGCTATGGAGGGAAGCTGCTTACTGGCTTGCTTCCCGTTGCTTGCTCAGTCCACTTTCTTATAGACCCCAGGACCAGCAGCCCAGGGATGGAACCACCCACAATAGGCTGGGCCCTCTCCCATCAATCACTAATTAAGAAAAATGCTTTACAGCTGGATGTTACGGAGAGATTTTCTCAACTGAGGGTCCCCCTTTCGGATAGCTCTATTGTGTCAAATTGACATACACTAGTCAGCACTCTGGGTGCTTGGTGGTTTTCTTCTGCTCAGCTGGGTGCTAACTCCTGTGGAAGTCGGGCATATGAACGTGTTTATATGATATATAGGTGTATATATATTACGTAACAATTTATACATAGCAGCGTGGTTAGGTTTACATGTCAACCTGGAGTGCTTGATGCCGATTGCTTAAGGGCACTTTTTGCTTCTGCAGTGGAAGGGCACTTTTTGCTTCCAGGTTCCGTTCTCAACACCAACTTAATAATTAATTAAAAATGTGATTCATTAATTAAAAGTAATATTTAACTTACCACAACCTGAGAAGAAAGACTCGATTGAGGAATTGTCTAGCTCAGGTCTGGTTGTTTCATGTGCCCTGACTGGTGGAAGAGTGCAGAAAGCTAGCTGAGCATGCAGTGACAAACAGATGTGATCTTTTTTCTCTGCACCTCAACTGTGCATGTGATCACTTGACATCCTGGCTCGCCTTCCCCTCAGGGATGGACAGTAACTGGAAATGTAAGTCTAGTGAAACCGTCTCCTGTGTCACTGCTGGTCAGGATGTTTTAGCATCACAACAGAAATGAAGCCAGGACATAGCTTAGAAAGACCTTTCGCAGTAGGAAAGAATTCCTGTGACATAGGGCACAACCTCAAAAGCCTGTAGGGTAGCCATGCAAGAGGAATGTGAGAAACATGCAGGAGAGATGATGGCATTGGCGCGGGGGTGGCTCTGCTGCCTGGAGGGAGCACCCCATATCCCCATGCTGCAGATCTTCCTAGTATTTAATTAATTAGTAATGAGGGTTTAGTTAATTTCCTTGATCCTGTGACAAAATGCCTAGCAGAAACCAGCTGCCAGAGGAAGAGATGATTTTGTCTGGCTAGTGATCTCAGAGGTTTTTGTTCATATCTTGACTGTTGGCTCTGGGCCTGTGGTGGTAGGAGTGTATGATGCAGAAGGTTCTTTACCTAGGGAAGGGGTGTGGGTAGAGAGGGAGACAGCATGCTACCAGTGACTTGCTTTGACCTGGTAGGTCCCACCTTCTAAGCCTTTAGAACTTGCTTAAAAGGGCCACCAGCTGGGAACCAAGCTTCTCACAAAGGGGCCTGCCTTGGGGGGACATTTCATATTTGCACATTAGTGGTTGTCTGTATGAAAAGGAAGTCCGGACAGGAACTGAAGCAGAGACCATGGAGGAACGCTGCTTACTGACCTCTCTACGGCTTACTTAGCTGCTTGCTTTCTTTTCCTGGCTTTTAAAGACAGGGTTTCTCTATATAGCCCTGGCTGTCCTGGAACTTGCTCTGTAGACCAGGCTGGCATCGAACTCACAGAGATCCACCTGCTTCTGCCTCCCAAGGGATTAAAGGCATGGGCTACTACTGCCTAGCAACTTAGTTGCTTCCTTATACAATCCAGGACCACCTGCTCAGGGGAGGCACTGCCTATGGTGAGCTGGGCCCTCTCACATCAACCATTAAACAAGAAAATGCTTGTATGATGGAGGCATCTTCTCAGCTGAGGTTCCCTCTTTCCAGATATCTCTAGCTTGTGTCAAATTGACAAAAACAAACAGGACAGTGGGCTTTTTTTAAAAAAGGTGTATTTATTTATTATGCATACAGTATACAGAACAGGGTACCAGGTCTCATAGATGGTTTCCAGCTGCTATGTGGTTGCTGGGAATTGAACTTAGAACCTCTGGAAGAACAGCCAATGCTCCCAACCTCTGAGCCATCTCTCCAGCCCGACAGTGGGCTTCTTATTTTCCCTTTTTTTTTTTTTTTTAATGCCAAGGAAAATCAGGATTTTGTACATGCTAGGCAAGTGTTCTACTACTGAGCCATATCCCAGCCCATCACTGGGATTTTAGGCAATTGTTCTATTACTGAATTGGGCGCCTATCCCAGTATCTTGTGTGTATGAAGATACGTGTATACGAGGACTCCGTGTATGTGTGCAGAGGTCGTGTATGTGTGCGGAGGTCACAGGACAGCTACAGATGCCATTCCTCAGGCACTATGTACCTATTTTGTTTTGGATACAGGGTCTCTCCTTGGATTATGAGAGACCTTTACAGCTAGGCTAGCTGGCCCACTAGCCTGGGGCTCTCTGCCTCCTCAGTGCTAGGAGTGTGGGCGTGCTCTACCAGACCTATTCTGTTGGTCCTCGGAGACTTCATTTTAGTTGAGTGTGTTGGGCACGTTGCTGTCGTCTCAGACTCCTCTTTGGAAGTCCCTGCTGGCTTTTTGTGTTTTACTTCCTTCTCACCTCACACCGTGTTTCCGCTTCTCTTCCCCTGTGGTGATTCTGCTCAGGTCAGGCCTGGGGGATTTGAACCAAAGGAGAAGTGTGGCTAGCTCAGGTCAGTCTCCGGCTGTTGGTGGCTTTTCTGGAAATACAGAACTAGCGTGTGCCTTGTTTTTTGCCCACAGGAGCCCGCTTTCCTTAAAGCTCATTCTGTGAGAAGTATTTTTCTTCATGTGTATTAACCAGAGGGTTTTGTTTTGTTGTTTTTTAATTTGGATTTTGGATGCTGTTAAAAAAAAAAAAAATAGAGGTGGATGAAACAGATCAATAATGCAAACATGGCTGAAGCTAACATAGTGAGCTTGGGGCCAGCATATACTACATAGTGAGAGACTCAATCTCATTATACCCCAGCGGATGGATGGATAAATAAATAAATAAATATATATATATATATATATATATATATAATAAGGAGCCAGAGAGAAAGCTTGGTGGCTAAGAGCATGTGAGGATCCAAGTTCAATACTTAGAGCCCAGACGTGCATCACCATGTTCATCCCATCTTTTGAAAGACTACTCTAGGGGCTGGAGA
>PVIH01002922.1:44569-174458 GCA_004025045.1 Sigmodon hispidus
AAAAAAAAAAAAAAAAAAAAAAAAAAAAAAAAAAAAAAAAAAAAAAAAAAAAAAAAAAAAAAAAAAAAAAAAAAAAAAAAAAAAAAAAAAAAAAAAAAAAAAAAAAAAAAAAAAAAAAAAAAAAAAAAAAAAAAAAAAAAAAAAAAAAAAAAAAAAAAAAAAAAAAAAAACCAAGAAAAAAAAACAAAAAAATGTTTCTACTATATAAGCATAAAGCCCTTTAGGAAGTAAAAAAATTATAGAGAAGTTTAAAAAATGAGTATCACAAAGAACTCCTTCCCCCAGCTATGTTAACATCAAGGGGAACTTTTTTCTCATATCCACCATTGAAAGAGGGGAGGGCGCTTCAGTGGGTAGAAATGCTCATCATGCAAGATGGACAGCCTGAGTTCAGGTGCCCAGAACCCCATCAAAGTTGGACACACTGCCGCATGTACCTGTCATCTCAACATGCTTAGGAGAAGAGGTGGAAGCGTGTAAGCCAGCTGGCTTGATGTACTCTCTGCCCTGTGGCGAACAGCATGAGAGGCTCTGCCTTTAGCAAGGCGGAAGGTGAGAGCTGACGTCGAAGCTGTCCCATGACCTCTCTGCTCATGGGTGCTCTGGCGTGCACACACAAATACGTAAACATGCACGTATGTTTTTAAAAAATTGAGGGCTCAGTGGCCAAGGTGTTGGGTTCCCTGGACCCCCGTGTCGGAAGGGAGAGAACCGACTCCTGATTGCTATCTTCTGACCTCCCCCCCACCACACCATATCACATTCTAAATCAATAAATGTCATTTCTAAAGAGCTGAACATCAGTTTTAAAAGATGCTTAGGTAAAGCTTGCATATGCCCTAGAACCTGCCATCCTTGGAGGTGTTACCCATTCAGCTTTCGTGGTAAGAGGGTTCTCTGCTCTGTTCTGTGTCGCATAGGACTCCGTCAATGCTCTCTACACCAAATGCCTCCAGCAGCTTCTCAGAGACTCTCACCTGGTAAGCAGATAGCTACACAAAACAGCAGCAGTTTGCACGTGTGCACATCCAAACTCTCAACCAGAGTTTCTCTTGAATTCTAGAAGGTTCTTGCAAAGCAGGAGGCCCAGATGAACCTGATGAAGCAGGCAGTAGAGGTAAGGAGGCGGGGACAGTGGCTGGGAGATTCTCTGTCACCTGACACACAACACAAGCCTGGGTCTGTTGGCTCCACAGATATATGTTCATCACGTTATTTATGACCTGATCTTTAAATACGTGGGGACCATGGAGGCAAGTGAGGTGAGTCTGCGATTTTTGTCCTACAGGTGAGAGAGAGCCTTGTTCTGAGAAATTTGATACTTAGGAGCTGGAGAGATGGCTCAGTAGTTAAAGAGTGCACACTGCTTCTGCAGAGGAAGGACCAGAGTTTGGATCCTAGCCCCCATGAAGGATGGCTCACAACCTCTTACAGCTCCAGGTGTGGGAGATCCAGCACCTTCGTCTGGCCTCTGTGGATACCTGTGGTCACATGCACAGACACAGGACACACACATACAACTAAAAATAAATTATAATGCCTTTCATCCCAGCACTCAGGAGGCAGAAGCAGGTAGATTTCTGTGAGTTTGAGGCCAGCCTGGTCCACATGTTGAGTTCCAGGACAGCCAGGGCTTTGTAGAGCGAGCCTATCTCAAAACAAACAACAAAAATCTTAATGTGAAGCTTTGCTCAAATCTGTTGCTAGGATGCAGCCTTTAACAAGATTACAAGAAGCCTTCAGGATCTTCAGCAGAAAGACATTGGTGTGAAACCTGAGTTCAGGTAAGAATTCCATGGCTTCAGAAGTTCAATGTGCTTGGTGGCTGGGATTCAGCTTCTCCCTCAACGACTTTGGCAGGGCCTCTCAGCCGCAGTGGTAGCCACTGGCTTGCTCTTGTAACCATGGAGTTGTGCAGTCATCCCCAACTGATGACAGATAGCTGGCGTTGGCCTTGTAGCCATTCCCTCCTATATTTGTGAGCCAGTGGGTCAGCCGGATGGGAGCCAAGGGAACAGGCTTTAGTATAACTGGTCTCCAGGTGGGCGTGGACCCCACATGATGGCTGTCTGCCCTCACCTGCCAGTCTCCGAGAACCCAGGAGTTCTCACTATCCAGTTAATTTTCATTAGGGCAAAGATCTGACGTGTTGATGTATAATCTCTTCTTGCTCTGCGATATTTACATCTTGGCTTTTATTAAATTTTTAAAAATTATTTTTATTTTTGTGGCCATTAAATTTTTTTCCTTCACTTTAATTTTATTTTATTATAATGTGTATGAGTGTTCGACTTGCATGTATGTGCACACATGTGCACAGTGCTCTTGGAGGCTGGGAGAGGGCATTAGACTTCCCAGGATTAGAATTACGGACAGCAATGAGCCACCATGTGGGTGCTGGGAATCAAATCTGGGTCCTCTGCGTGAGCAGCCAGGGCTCTTAACCTCTGAGCCAACTCTCCAGCCCCATACTATTTTAAAATTTTATTATTTGGATTATGTGTATATATGTCTTTCAGTGTGGGTATATGTATATGAGGGCAGGTGTCTTCCGAGGCCAGAGGGATTGAATCTGCCTGGGGATAGAGTCATAGCAGGCTTGGGTCCTGGGAATCAAACTCAACTGCAAGAGCATTCAGTGCTCTGGACCACTGAGCCGTAATCTCTCCAGCCTAGACTTTTGGAGATAGCTGCTCCTGTGTAATCCAGGCTAGTACTGCAATTGTAATCCTCCTGCCTCAGCCTCCCGAGTGCCATGATCACATGCTTGCACCTCTAGGCCAGGTTTCTGGATTTTTACTTTTCCAAATTTCTAGCAAAGCTCTAACATCTTCAAGCCTAACCAACCTGGGTCAAAGTACTGCTCAGTCTGTTTGTGTTGGTCATTTCCTCAGGGCTGTAAGAAATATCTAAGCAGGTATATGACCAGGACAAGGACAGTAGGGTCCTCTGCTGTAGCCTGAAGTTTCCATTTTCCAAATCACAGCTTCAACATCCCTCGTGCAAAGAGAGAGCTGGGGCAGCTGAACAAGTGTACATCCCCACAGCAGAAGCTGCTGTGTCTGCGGAAGGTGGTACAGCTCATGACACAATCTCCCAGCCAGAGAGGTTGGTTGTTGGGAAGGGGCCGGGCAGGTTGTTTGGAGCCCCTCCACACAGGTTCTAGCACGGCACTGCTAAAGACAAAAGTTATGACGAAGGAAATAAAGAAAAATTAGTATATAGTTGAAAAACAATTCCCAAAGAATCTTGAGTGGGATACTGTGTATTTCCAGCAGAGAAGAGAGTGGGGTGGGTGCACCCACATCTACAGTGATAGGGTCACAGACAGTCTCCAAAAAGCAGATTCTCAGAAAGGACCCTGAGTGGCAGAGGTGACCAGGACATTTGTGATATATTCTTTTTGTGCTGTTTGACATTCACTTATTTATTTGCTTAGTTTTGTTGTTGGTATTTTGAGACAGGGTCACATTATATAGCCCAGGCTAGCTTCAGATCACCCATTACTAGGATTATAAGTGTGTGTGATCTCACCCAGCTTTTTCTTTTAATTAATTAAGTTAGTTATTTAGTTTTTGTTTTTTTGAGACAGGGTTTCTCGGTGTATTTCTGGCTGTCCTGAAACTCACAGAGATCCACCTGCCTCTGCCTCCCGAGTGCTAGAATTAAATGTGTGCACCACCATTGCCCCAGCTTTCTTTTTATTTTATTTTTTTAAAATATTTTATTTTAATTTTTTATATGAATTAGTGTTTTGCCTGCATGTATAACTGTGTAAGGGTGTCAGATCTTAGATTTACAGACAGTTGTTAGGTGCCATGTGGGTGCTGGGAATCGAACTCAGGTCCTCAAGAAGAACAGTCAGTGCTCTTAAGCGCTGAGCCATCTCTCCAGCCCCTTTTTATTTTTTAAGACAGGCTCTCACTCCTGACTGGCCTGGAACTTACTTTTTAGCTCTTTAACTCAGACTGGCCTTGAACTCAGGATTCTCGTACCTTAGGCTCCCCAAAACTGGAATGGCAGGCATATGCCAACTGTACACTCTTTTATCCCCTTTATCTGACATCTGTTCAGGACCCTGTTGAGGAGATAGCAGTGTTTCCTGCCTGGTGTGTACTCACACTGCGGTGTGGTTTTGTGTCTTGGTTGGCGGAGGAGAGTTTATACATCTGTGTCCCACTCATGTTTCATGGTGGCTGTGGACCTTCTTTCCCCTTGCAGTGAATTTGGAGACCATGTGTGCTGATGATCTTCTCTCTGTCCTGTTATATCTGCTTGTGAAAACAGAGATCCCTAACTGGTAACATTTTGTTGTTGTTGTTGTTGTTAAAATACTGTTTCCTTATGTAGGCTCTTCTGAGACAGGGTCTTTCCTGTAGCCCAGGCTGGCCTCTATCTCTTGATTTTCATGCCTTAGCCTCTGAGTTCTGGGATTGCAGGAGTGATCCACCCTGCCCAGCATAAAATACTTTAAAGTCTGGCTGCTCTTTATGTTCTGTATTTTGGGAGTGAGTCCAAGTAAAGGTGTCTTAATGAATTATCTCTTAAGAGGAAAGGGCTATCTATCCCCTCCATCCATCAGAGATGACTCCGTTCAATGGATGGATGAGGAGATTGAGGCCTGGAGAGCTTCTGTTGCACTTTGTGAAGTATGTGTCTAGTCCGTTGCTAAGGAAGCAGATACTAGCCCTTTCTTTCACAGGAAACCATAATTCACTTTACAAATGCCTTGTAGGTATGGTGGTATACTCCTTTAATCTCAGCAATCAGGAGACAGAGGCAGGTGGATCTCTGAGAATTTGAGGCCAGCCTGTTCCATATAACAAATTCTAGGACAGCCAATGCTACATAGTAAAAACTCTGCAAAACTCCCAACTTCAAACCCCAGTAGTTAGTCACTGTTTTATTGTTGTGAAGAGATATTATGGCCAAGGCAAGTTATAAACGGAAGCATTTAAATGAGGCATGGCATGGCTTATAGTTTCAGAGAGTCAGTCCATGGTCATCATGGTGGGGAAGCATAGTGTCAAGCAGGCAGGCAGACATGGTGCTGGAAAGTAGCTAAGAGCTCCCATGATCTGTAAGCTAGAGGGAGGGAGGGAGGGGAGGAAGGAGGGAGGGAGGGAGGGAAGGAAGGAGGGAGGGAGGAAGAGAGAATGTATGAATAAGCTTAGCCTGGATTAGGCTTTTGAAACCACCAAACCCACCCCCAATGACACACCTCCAAAGAGGCCCACCTAATCCAACAAGGCCACACCTCCTAATCCTTCCCAAACAGTTCCATTAACTGGAGACCAGACATTCAAACTCATGAGAATGGGGCCATTCCCACTGAAACTACCACATCAGATTTCTAATGGCCAGCCTTTTCCTGGGAAGTAACAAGTAGTTTTTCTTGTCCTTGTGGTACATATATCTCTAGTGCGATCAAGGAAACAGCAGACATTATATCCCCACTCCTACCCTAGTGAATAGACTTGATGGAGATCTTTAATTGTCCATCTAAGTCAGTAGTGGGTTTTTTTGTTGTTGTTGTATATTTGTTTTTTAAGTGTTAGTTATACAACAGTAACCTGCTTTTTCTTCTTTTGGTCAGGATGGCAAATTTGAGTTACATTAAAAACTTCAGGTTTAGCAGCTCAGCAAAAGATGAGCTGGGATACTGCCTGACCTCGGTGGAGGCTGCGATCGAATATATCCGGCAAGGAAGTCTCTCTGTGAAGCCACCTGTAAGGTCTCTTCCCTGCTAACTTGCCCTTCCTCTGTGGCCATCGGGGAATCTTTGACACAGGGTTACAGAGAGTTGGGGTTGAGGGGATGGGTGGGGGTTCTTTCATGGTCTCCCAAGACTGGAGAACTTTAGCTGTCTAACGGTTAAAAAAAAAAAGCTAGAGGAACTACTCAAGAAGCTGGCTGTTAAACCCCTAATTGATTGTGAAAGCTGCCGTGTTAATGGCGGGATGTACGCTCTCAGTACCCTGCTTCATTAACCCTGTCATCTAAAGAAGCAGTGAACGGGAAAGGAAACGAGATATGGCAAATCTGGATTTTGTGGGGATGACGGGCAAGACATGATAATTGATGTGTGCAGTTTGAACACTCAGTGGCCTTATGATTGCTTCCGCGGTTGGTGGGTAAGCTTTGGTAACAGAGAGTAGTGTTGCTCCTATGTCAATTAAGAGCATCTTAAGCCAAGATTTCACCGCTAGCTGTCTGTTTCACTGCATGGTGATGGGTAAGTGGTAAAACTTAGTAGTACTCAAGAAACTCTCCAAGCTGACATTAATAACATGAAGAGTGAGCAGGCATGGTGGTGCCTGGCTGTAATCCCAGTACTTAGGAAGCTGAGGCAGGGGGATTGCTGTGAGTTTGAACCTGGCCTGGTCACGTAGTGAGTTCCATGTCAGCATGTGAGACACTATCAGAACACAGAGGAAAGAGAAAAATAAATATAAAGAAAATAAGCAAAGAGAACAATGTGTTCAGCCTCAACTACATATCATAAGTCCCGCACACCATCTCCTGGGTATTGAGCAAGTCAGGACTGACAGATGACACTGCATCATTACCTTGCTTGGCCTGTTGACCTAGCTGGTACTGTGGTGTCCTTGTCTTTTGTGGAACCACATGAAATTCTTTGTGTAAGGGCAGACTTGGCTTTTACTGCAGCCTAGCTTTTGGGTCATGGTGTTTGAGTAGGAATGTGTGAAGCCACCAGTAATGTGGTGGTGATGCCATTTCCCTGGGGGGAGAGAGCGTGTGTGTGTGTGTGTGTGTGTGTGTGTGTGTGTGTGTGTGTCTCCAGGCAGGCGAGGCTTCTGCATGTCAGTCACCTGAACTGGTTTTGCTATCAGCTCAGCTCCACATAATGTGGTTTCACAGAAATTTCCTCTTCATAGTGGAGTGAAACTTGAGCTTCCCATAGGCATCCTTAGGATGTTCCTAACTGGAGACTTCAGCTTCTCCCAAACAAATACTGCAGCAATGGCATCTTGATCGAGGCAGAAGACCTTGAAATATATTGACCCCTTTCCTACTCTGTTTTCAAATGTTTATTTATGAATGTCTTTGTGTGTGTATACTAATCGTGTGCAGGTTCCTAAAGAGGATGCTGGATCCCCTGGAACTGAGTTACAGGCCATTGGGAGCTCCTTGATGTCATTGCTGGGAATCGAACCCGGGTCCTCTGGCAGAGCAGCAAATGCTCTTAACCACTGAGCCATCTCTCCAGCCCTATATATTTAATTGTTTACATTTTTTTTCTTGCCTCCTTTTTCCATGCTCCCGGTCTGCTTTGCTTTCTTGTTGATATTTTGTTTTTGGAGAAGTGATGCTGTGGGTGGAACATGTAGGCATGCTAGTCTCTTGTAAGCCACATTCTGAACCCTTGTTTTTGGAAGTCCAGACTCTCTGCTTAGGCTGGACTGAGTTCCCAATCCTCCTGCTGAAATGACAGTGTGCACCGCCATGCCTCTCTCTGAGCTCTGCCCATTTCCCATGAGCCTCTAGGCCATGCTGCTTCTGCCAGCACTCGTTCTCTATAGATTTAGTCATGGGAGCTCTGCCTTTGAGCATTGCCCTTCAGTAGACACCTTAGACTTGAGAAGAGAGTCCTGTCTGACCTGTTGTACGGAGCCTTTGATATTTCTCTGGCCCTAAGCTACTCAGCTGTCAGTCACAGTACAAAGCAGATTGCTGGGGCTTTATATAGCACGAGGCAGCTGGAGACAGAAACGTCCACCTTCAGGCAGGATTTGGATGTCCTATTTGTTAGTCCGCATTGGAGGTGGGAAGACATGAACAATGCTTGGGAGAGGACCCTGGAATGACCCATCTCCTGAGGCCCTGTTGGCTTCATCTATAGCCTAGTCGGAACTTCGAGACATGTAAAGGAAGAACTTTGTTCTACAATGTTGCCAGGAGCCTGTTAGCTTCCAGCATCACCTATCCAGAACAAAAAATGTTTCCTTCAGCTCCCACCAAGACTTTTTGTGAAGCAGTTAATTGTCATTGTACCATTTGGGTACAGATGGCCCAAGTGAGCATGGAAGCATTGTGGGAGAAATGATTTTGTAAAGTAGGTACAAGACTGGAAGTATGGCTCAGTGGTAGAGCCCCTGCCTCGAATCCTCTAGTGAGGGACCAGGGGGTGTGGCTCAGTAGTAGAGCATGTAAGAGGCCAGAAGAGGGCATCAGATTCTCTGCAGGTAGTTGTGAGTCGCCTAATGTGGGTGATGAGAACTGAACTCAGGTCCTCTGGAGGAGGAGCAAGCATTCTTAACCTTTTCCTCTCCTCTAAATTTCTAGATTTTTTTTGTCCAGGTAAGCATTACCTTTGACAGGAAGATATGACTATATTAATATAAGCAGATCCTTGAAATGCAATAAGTGATTGGAAGTGAGAGATTTATCAAGTGTTCCTGTGTCTTCCTAGATTTCCTCCCAGTGAATTAAGCTGATGTTTCATGAGTATGTTCAGAAACAAGACTGCCCCTGCTGCTTGGCACCAGAGAGTAGAAACTGGTGTGTCAGGTGGTCTTGTGCACAGTTCTGCCTGAAGTGGCAGTCAGGCACCCCCAGAAGGGAGATCTGACAGGGAGGAGGCCAGGGCCTAGAGGCCTCAGGCTGGAGGGTGATGGCATGTCTGTGGCACATTCCACTCCTATAGACGACGTTCTTCACCCTGCACTCTTGCTGCCCCAGATCACAGCCTTCAGTGTTCCCACTCTGTGCTGAGGAGGATCTGCGCTTCGTCCTCCAGAGCAGATGTGGGTTTAAAGGGAGAGTCCCTGAAGGTCATTCCTGAGTTCAGTGACAGGGCTCGCATCTGGGTCCTCTATGGGGAAGGTCTGTGACAGGGTCTGTAATGTGTGATACCCACAGGATGCCGAGGGATTTGGTGACAGGCTGTTTCTCAAGCAGAGGATGAACTTACTGTCCCAGATGACGTCAACACCCATTGACTGCCTGTTCACGGTAAGACACCAGGATGTCTGTCAAAGATGCAGGAACATTGTTTTCATCTTTCAGTGTCTGTAACAGTCCTGGGAGGTTCATCTGTGTTCTGTCTGGGGGTAGGGTGGAGAGGTGGCTGGAAGTCTGTCTGTCTTCTCCAACATATGCTGTCTGGTTACCACTTTAGAGCACACTGAGGCTGGCGAGCCTCAGAAACTTTGTCTTTCATTCAAAGCCAACTCAGTGGGTCCTTTCCCTGGTACCTGATAGAGCTGATACCTCTCCTGGATCCAGGACACCAGCATTCTTGTGGTAGGCCTCAGCTGAGAGTGCAGCATCTAATGCCCCGGGGCTTTGATCCAGAGTGCAGAAAGCTCCTTGTTCAGATACTCACTGATTTCTGGGAGGCTCATGAGGCAGTTTCTAGCCATGACTATGGGCTGCAAGAGAGTGGACCTTCTCTGAGGGTCTGCTCATGTTCTTAGGCTTCTGGGAGAACCACAGAGAAGCAGATCTGTGAGTCACTAAGACCAAGCCCTGTGGGTTTGTATGCTGGTCCTTCTGCTAATTGTGACTGTTTTCTTTCCCTTAAGTCTGACTTCTGTAGGGCTAGCACTGAGGCACTGTCTGTCCCCTTTTCTCCTACTTCCTCCATTGATGCTGGAAATTGATTCCAAGACCTTGCACATGCTGAGCAAGATCTGTGCATCTGAGCTCCAGCCCAGCCCTTTCTGGTGGAGTCTAGGAAGCTATTCCATTGCTCTGCCATACCCTCAGTCCATGGTGCTTTGAGACAGTGTCTACATATGTAACCCATGTTGAATTTAAACCCATGAATCTGCCTCTGCCTTCTGGGAACCGGTGTCACCCTTCACAGATGAGGCTTTTGTTAATGAAGTGTCAAAATCCACACTGGGGTCTGAGATGGACTGAGGGCCTCTCCTTAGTGCTTTGGAAATTAATTTCATTAGGTGTTTTCTTTGTTACTCTGCATTTATAGAAATAGTAATTGAATGTGAAAGCTGTCCCCAGCTGCCACTCAGGCTGGTTTCATTTCACTTGCCAAGCCAATGTTTTCATCTGCCCAGACAGGGTAGAAGCCACTCCCCGAGAGCAAGGCATTTCATCGTAATCTCAGATAAACCTTTAATCCCATCTCTGGAGGCTGGCCAATCTTTGTGAGTTCGAGACCAGCCTGGACTACACAGAGAAACCCTGTCCTGAAAACCAATCCAACCAACCAAAAAGAAAAACTGGAAAACAGAGAAGAGTTCAAGGGTAGCCTGGGCTATAGAATGAGACCTATTTTAATAACAAAATAAGCCCGGCTTGGCGATCCAGGCTTGTCATCCCATCTACTCAGGAGGCTTACAAATCCTAGGCCAGCATGGTATAGAGTGAGTTCAAGGTCAGCATAAGCAAGTCAGTGAGAGCCTGTTTGAGTAGAAGGTGAGTAGAAGGCCAGGCAGTAGCTCTACAATGAAGTGCTTGCCAGTGTGTGTGATGTCCTGGATCCAGTCACAAGTACTGCCAAATTAAACCGAAACCAAACCTAAAGAACCGCCGTCCCTTGGAAAGCGAATGACTCTCTGACATTGATAGTATTCGGAATGCCCCCCTTTAGCACATTGCGTCTGGTAACCAAACAGAGGTGGAAAGACTTCTGAGCCAGGATGACCAGGACAAAGATGCCTTGCAAAAGATGTGCCACCCTCTCTGCTCCTGCGAGGATTGTGAGAAGCTCATCTCCGGGTAAGAGCGGCTTCGGAGGCAACGAGAGCCAGGGTGAGAGGATTCATGGGCAGGAGTGCAGGGCGACACCTGCCTCTTCCGCATCCTCAACACAGATCCTGTCCGAGCCTTACAAGGGGTTTTAAAAGGGAGAGACAAATACCAGTTTCTTCTAGTACCAGTTTTAGCTTCCCATTATGCTTAGTGAGTAATTTTGTTGTGTCAAGGCGAAGGACACTGGAGGTACCGGCCTCAGATCCTCACCCACATAGGAGAGTGAAAGACACCTCTGCCTGATCCTTTAACAGTTTGGAAGGCTCTTATCGAGGATGGTGGCCAATTTGACATCGTCTTATGCAGCCTGGCAGGGAGGGGCTTTGCCATGCCTTTTTCTGTTTTATTTTTTCACCTCTTCTTTCTGTTTCAGGAGGTTGAATGACCCATCAGTTGTCACTCCTTTCTCTAGAGATGACAGGGGTCAAACACCCCTCCATGTGGCTGCCCTCTGTGGTATGTGGCCTTGGGCTGGCTCCTGTGAATTATTGAAGCACAATGGTATCCCAGGGGCCAGTGGAGCCTCAGCTGATGGAGTACTGGTTGAGCTATGTTGTGGGTACATCCCGCAGGGCAGTGTCTCCCATCAACAAGTGTCCTCCCCGGACCTGTCAGCCAATGTGATACCTCACAGGCTGGAGAAGCACTCATGTGGCTCTCTGGGCTTGGAGACTCTACTGGCTAGTGAGGAAAGACTGGAATGCCTGCTAAGACAATCTCAGAATTGTGATTTGGGGTTCACATATCTCTGTCTTTAAAGACAATATTGAGCGAGGTGTGGTGGTGCAGACCTGTAACCTCAGCCACTCAGGAAACTGAGGCAGAAGGATTAGGAGGTCAAAGCCAGTCTGAGCTATGTAGTGAGACTCCTAGGGGACTGGAATACAAATGTCATCAGCCATCATGTGGGTGCTGGGAATTGAACTGGAGTCTTCGTGAAGAGCAGCCAGTGCTCCTAAGTACAAGGGCCATCTCTCTAGCCCCTGGCCCACTGCCATTTGGTCATCCCTCAGTGATCCAGGGCTTCAGTGCTTGACTCAGGCCAGCTCTGCCTCCTGTGCAGCTGGGAATGTGTCTCCTGCCGGGGCCACAAAGAGGGAGGCAGGGAGGGAGGTGGTATTATAGTCGGAAGCCACCATTTCCTTCACCGGTGAAAAGTCCTTCTGCTCTGCAGGTCAGGCGACCCTCATTGACTTCCTGGTCTCCAAAGGTGCCGTAGTGAATGCCACCGACTATCATGGGTCCACTCCCCTTCACCTGGCATGTCAGAAAGGCTTCCAAAGTGTGACGGTGAATAACGGGACTGGGTGTAGCATGCACTATTCCATTGCTGACTCTACCGCTGCCAGGCACAAGGAACCCGGAGGCTGAGGCGCCTCTCTGGAGATGGGTTGAGCTGGGAAAGTTCCTGATCATCTCAGGGCAGGAAGGGCAGGGTTCACGACATTTCTTTTTGCCCATTGTTTTTATGGGAAGCAATGACATATAATTTATATGTGTTACATATGTACGCATGCATGTGAGCCACAGTGCACACGGGGAAGTCAAAGAAAAACGTACTGGGATAATTAATAAATTATGCCATTGTGGGCCGGCAAGATGGCACAGCAGATAAAAACACTTGCCACCAAGCCTGGAAGCCTCAGTTCAACCCCTGAGATAAACATGGTGAAAGGGGAGAGCAGATCCCAGTAAGTATAGGTATAGGCTGAGGATCCTGCACCTTAATGCTGCAGTGTTTGAGATTTTTGGATCCTTTTGCATTTTGGAATATTGAGCACATAGCATGAAGGTAATTTTGTATGATGTTCTAAACATCTTAGTGTGCTTCTGCTTTGTGGCACATGTCACATGAGACCTGGTGTGGAATTTTCTACTTAGGTTATGTCAAAAGCTCCACACTTTTCAGGTTTGGGGAGTTGGGGATGAATCTCTGTACTGAAGCATCTTCCTATCATGGGTTGGGCTCAGGGTTTCTCCTCTAGCACTGAAAAAAAAAAAAAAAAAAAAAAAGAAAGAAAATAATATTTTGGATTTAAGGGCAAGAGTGCACACAGCTGTGTAATGTTTAGGACATGACCATGACCCCACCCCTGGAAGGACACACCTATGGGTGCTCCATGCTCCTTCTGGGGCTCAGTTGCTGTCTCCTCTCCTCTGTCAGCTGCTGCTGCTGCACTACAAGGCCAGCACTGAGGTCCAGGACAACAATGGCAACACTCCGCTGCACCTGGCCTGCACCTACGGGCATGAGGATGTAAGTGGTACCCGATGCACCCAACTACTGCTTTACATATTTCAGAATTACAGATCTGAAACCAGTCCGGTATTATGTTTTGTGATGATAATTATTGAAACGTTACTATGTAATTTTTTTAAAAAAAAATATTTTATTTACTTTTTGTTATCGTGTGTGCATGGTGGGAGAAATGCTACTGCGTGTGTGGAGGCCAGAGGCTGACAGCTGTGTGGAGTCTGCTCTCTGTGACACAAGTTTTCTGACTGGCCTAACTCCATGGTTCAGACTCTGCCTGCCACTGCTAATCTGGACCAGCAATTCCAAAGTCCCAAACACACAGCTGCTTATATTAATTTCATCCTGCTTGGCCTATGGCTCAGGCATTTTGCTAGCTAGCTGTTTCATCTTAATTCAACCCATTTCCATTAATCTGTCGTGCCACGTGGCCTGTGGCTCACCTGTGTTCCTTTACATGTTGATTCTTGGGCAGCTGGATCGATCTCTGTCTGGCTCCGCCCCCCTGCCACCTATGCTTCTATTTCCAGCCTACTGCTACGGTGCCCGCCATAGGTCAAAGCAGTCCCTATTTATTTAAATAATGATATTCGCAGCATACAGAAAGACATTCCCCCATCAGCTCTCTCCTCCCACCTGGGCCTAGTTCAGTTATTGCTGTGATTAGTACCATGACCACTGGGCTGGAGAGATGGCTCAGCGGTTAAGAGTATCATGACCACTATGACACAAGTTGGGAAGGGAAATGTTTATTTCACCCTACAGGTTACAGTCCATCACTGAAGTCAGGATAGGAACTCAATGCAGGAACCCAGAGGCAGGAGCTGATGCAGAGGCCATGAAGGGTTCCTGCTTGTCCAGCCTGCTCTCTAATGCAATCCAGGAACCTCCATCCCGGGATGGTGCACAGTGGACTGAGGCTTACCACACCAATCAAAAAATGCTTCACAGACTAGCCTACAGCCCAGTGTGATGGAGGCATCTTCTCAGCCGAGATTCCCTCTTCCCAAACAACTCTAGTTTATCAAGCTGACACACATCTACAGGGGTTCTGGGATGGAACTCCGGCTTGTGTAGCAAGTATGCTTCCTGTGGGGCCCTCTGCTGGCCCTGTAATCTAAAACAGTTAAATACCCAGTGCTTTATAGATGCTACATATTGGGAAATTTAAGACCTAATTGTCCATGATCTTACCCTGGAGTGAAATTATTTTTACTCATCCACTCTACAATCTGGCTCTTAACTCTGTGTCTATTCAAACTCTACATTTTTTTATCTAAGTAACTAGGAGCTCTTGATTTCCATTTCTTCCTGTTGCTTTACTATGTCTGTTTGGGATGTTACTTCTCTCCGATTTCCAGAGTTATACAAAGAGAGACCTCTTTTTTCTTGTCTTGTGGTTTAGCCCAGGATAGCATTGAACTCCTAGACCTCCTGTGTGGTCTCTTCAGTGAGAGGCGTGGTCGAAGGTGTGGGTTCTCCACAGTGTTCTTGTAGAAGATCTGAATTGTATCTAATGTTATATAGTTTGTATCTGTTCTTATAGCTGTTCCTCTTAGTAAGAAAAATCATTTCAAGTTACAGCTGAAATCAATCATTCATCTGCATATAACCTTCTTGGTAAATACTTACCCAGACCCTTCTTTGAGATTAATTTGGATGGTTCTGCGGTCCACTATACAATTTCATTTTCTTAAAGGGTTTTCACAATATGCAGAATTAATTTATAGTAGTCCAACTTTGTTTTACAAGTTTGAAAACTTTATTTTTTATATTATTTTTCACATTACTTGGAGGCAGGTCATTCCAGGCAAGCCTCAAACTCCTTCACCTTTCCAAACACTGAGATTATGAGCAGCGCTCCTCACTTATTGATTGGCAATGGGTGGTTGGCTTGTTTGTTTGTTTTTTTTTCTGCTTCATGTTTTTCTTGTTATTGGGAATTACCCCAAGGCCTCCTTGCAGGCTAAGTAAGGAAACAAAGGCTCTACCACTGAGCCACACCCCAGTCCCTCACTGGGGGATTCTAGGCAGGGGCTCTACCACTGAGCCACACCCCAGCCCCTCACTGGGGGATTCTAGGCAGGGGCTCTACCACTGAGCCACACCCCAGCCCCTCACTGGGGGATTCTAGGCAGGGGCTCTACCACTGAGCCTCACCCCAGCCCCTCACTGGGGGATTCTAGGCATCCACTCAACCACTGAGCCACACCCCAGCCCCTCACTGGGGGATTCTAGGCAGGGGCTCTACCACTGAGCCACAATCCCACCCTTCATTGTGGGGTTTTAGACAAACATTTTACAACTAACCCAGTTGGGTTCTTTTGGAAAAAAAGAATGAGGTGTCTTGATCAGGGAATGTGGAACCTTTGAATTGTATCTGCTGGTTTTTGTATTTTGTCTTGGTGAGCCTTGGTCAGACTGAGGCACAGCCCACCCAATGCTAAGGGTGACACTAATATTACCTTAGCCTTTCCTTTGTGTTAGAGAATGATGATTTTCCTGTCTTGGCAGTGTGTGAAGGCTCTGGTCTACTATGATATCCAGGCCTGCAGACTGGATATTGGAAATGAGAAAGGAGACACAGCCCTGCACATTGCTGCACGCTGGGGCTACCAAGGCATCATAGAGACGCTGCTGCAGAATGGAGCCCCCACAGAGATCCAGAACAGACTGAAAGAAACACCACTTAAGTGTGCATTGAACTCAAAGGTAGCTCTTTCCATCTCTGAGTAGCCATCCTCTGAACAGCAGGATGTGTTTTCAAAAACAAAAACAAAAAACAAAACCCACAAAAACAAATCCATTCCCAGACTGGCCTTCCTGAGAAAATTGCATGGGGGGGGGTGACTCAGCCACTCAATGGTTTGTGTGAAATGGGGCAAAGGTAGGGTGGGCGGGGGCTCTTCCAGCCAGTGCCCTGTGGGAGAATGGGTGGGGTTATGGTTGCGAAAGGAAATGAAGAACCAGACACTACAGAGACTCTGTCCTTTCTCTTCATCTCTACTTCCAGATGCAACATTTTAATTTGGCCCAAAATTGAATGACTGAATTAGATAAATTAGAGGCCAAGTTTTAGTATTTGGCCCAGGCTAGTCTTGAACTCAACAGAAATTCTCTTGCTCAGTCTCCTGAGTGCTGGGATTACCGGGCCTCGAGGAAAAGAAGGAAGTTCTGGATTTTTCATGTATCCATGAGTATGGCAGGTTTGCAGGACATGAGGCATCTTTTCTTTCTTTTAAAAAATAATTTATTTTATTACTTTTAATTTTTTATTTAGTTTTAAATGGAAAGTGATAATTTTTTTGGTTTTGTTTTTATATTTATTTTTTAAGACAAGGTTTCTCTGTGTAGTCCTGGCTGTCCTAGAAATTACTTTGTAGACCAGGCTGGCCTCAAACTCACAAAGTTTTGCCTGCCTCTGCCTCTGGAGTGCTAGGATTAGAGGCGTAGGCCACCACCATCTGGCAGAAGATACTTCTTTTAAAAACTGAATTTTAGTTTTATGTGTATCTGTATGTGTTGTATTCTTGGGAGCCAGATGAATGCAGCAGGTCCCTGTGAGCCACCCCACATGGCTACCAGAATTGGAACTTGGGTCCTTTGAAAAGCAACAAGGCGGGGCTGGAGAGATGGCTCAGCGGTTAAGAGGACCCTCTGCTCTTCCAGAGGACCCGGGTTCGATTCCCAGCACCCATATGGCAGCTAACAACTGTCTGTAGTTCCAGTTCCAGGCAAAACACCAAGGCAAATAAATAAATAAATAATAAAGAAAGAAAGAAAAAAAAGAAAAAAGAAAAACAACAAGGTATTCCTAACCACTGAGCCATCTGTTCAGCTGTGTTTATTCTATTTCAAGTTATGCGTATACATGTTTGTGCGAGTGCGCACACATGTGAGTGCAGTGCCCTTGGAATCCAGAAGGGGGCATTGGATCTCACTGGAATTACAAGTGGTTGTGAGCCATCCAGTGTAGGTACTGGAAACTGAACTCAGGACCTCTGGAAGAGCAGCCAGTGAGTGTCCTTAACCACTGAGCCATCCGTCCAGCCCCTGAGATTCTTGCTGTTCTCAAACTTACAAGCCTGCTGTGAAAATCAGTGGACTAAAAGGAAGAGAGCAGAAAATATAGACATCTGGCCTGGCAGTCACCTGAAGTGGGATCCCTCAAGTTATCCTAAAGTTAGCTACACAAGTGTGACCAGCAGTAGAATATTTTAGGTTTCAAAGTATCTATTCAGAGGACTCTTTTTTTTTTTTTTTTTTTTTTTTTTAACCACAAAGGAGAAATGGTTGCTGAGGATGATAGGCAGACAGCTCCCTTGTGAAGTGGCCTTGCACCACCAGAATGAAACAAACTGACATCTGGTTAAAAAGCAAACAAACAAAAAACTTGTCATTTAAAAAAAAAATCATGGAAAATTCTCAATAATTATTTTTAAATTTTAGCTTTTAAAAAAATATTGCATTTTGAATTTTATTCTCTGTGTGTGTGTGTGAAGGTCAGAATTCTCTCATTCTAACATGTAGGTCCAGGGTATCAAATGCAGGTGGTCAAGCATGGTAGCGTGTGCTTTTCACTTGCTGAACGTTCTCTCCAGACCTCAAAGTTAGCTTATTTTTTTTTTTTTTAAGATTTATTTATGTATACAGTATACAGAAGAGGGTATCAGATGTCATCATAGATGGTTGTGAGCCACCATGTGGTTGCTGGGAATTGAACTCAGGACCTCTGGAAGAACAGTCAGTGCTCTTAACCTCTGAGCCATCTCTCCAGAACACCTCTTCTGACCTCGTGCAGAGGGACCTGGGGATGCTGATAGCCTGTTGCAACCATCTCATTGGATGCCTTTTCTGTCCTAGATTCTGTCTATCATGGAAGCCTATCATCTGTCTTCTGAAAGGAGGCCCAGGCCTTCTGAGGTAAGTCTTTAAGTCTGTAGGCTCATGCCTGCTGCTTTCACAAGCATGGCATCTCTTCTCTAGGCCTGACACGTCTGTGATCATGCCCATATACCTTTCGTTGCCTTCCCACAGTCCCCTACACGCTCCGTGGATTCCATCAGCCAGGACCCCTCCACCTCCAGCTTTTCTTCCATCTCGGGGAGCTTCAGGCAAGAAGAGGTCAAAAAGGACTACAGGGAGGTGAGCCTCGTACGTGGGTGGACCCTGGTGTGAGAGCAGCCAGTCGAAGCACTGGAGGCCGCCCAGAGCGGCCTGCCAGCCTATGGCCTGCTAACCAGTCAGCTGGTTTGTTGGACTCCAAGGCCAGTGCCTTGAGATGCGCCCAGCTACATGGCATGTCTTCACCTTTTCTACCCTTTCCAGATGTTTTCTTCATAACAGTTTTTGGGATGTGTGGGTATGAAAGAGGGGGTTATGGGGACACAGAGACAGAGTCACATATCTGGGACAGGGCAAGAAATAGACAAAGAAACTATATTCCAAGAAAAATGTACTTGTATAAAGCTATCTGAGAGACTTTCTATGTATATCTTCTGTTCCCACCCCAGGCACATCTCTGTTAGTAGCCTGACTCATATCATCTTTTACAATCTAACATGTATTTGCCTCACATTTTGTATAAGCTGGCTTATGGTCTGTCTTTTTCCTTTAGTTCTTTTTTTAAAAAAAAACAAAAACAAAAACCTTTTATTTATTTATTTGCATTGTTGTTTTGCCTGAAGCTGGGAACTGAAAGTACAGACAGTTGTGAGCCACCATGTGGGTGCTGGGAATTGAACCCCAGTCCTCTGGAAGAGCAGTCAGAGCTCTTAACTGCTGAGCCATCTGTCCAACCCCTTCCTTTAGTTCGTAATGCTTGTTCAATATCAGTGCAATCAATTGTCTTATTCTTCAGCAGAGGTGCCAACCATTGTATTCCTATTCCATTGCTCCTCTCTTGGGCCCTGGCCTCCCTAATAGGGTTATCTCCCACTCCCAAAACATTCTCCTGGTGGGAGCATCCAATGAACTCCATGCAGAGTCACAAAAAGGAAAGCCAAGGTGTGCCCAGACAGGGCCACAGGTCTATCAGAGGTCTGAGATTGTCCTTGGGAGGGGTGTCTACTCTCACCCTCTGTGCCCAGCCAAGTATGAGAGTTGAGCATATGAAGTAGTGGGCTGCGGTGTCTGGCTATTCAGGAGGGCAAGGCAGGAATACCACAACCCAAAGTTTGCTTGGGCTGTAGTGTGAGTTCAAGGCTTAGCCTAACAACTTAGTGAGACTTTGTCTTGAAATAGAAAGTGGAAAGAGTTCTGGGGTTTACCCCAGGGGCAGAGCGCTTGTATAGTCCCACCAAACAAAAAGAAGAAAGCCCTCTGTGTCACAGTCCTCCACATCTGACCTCCCACAGAATCAGCAACTCCAGTTTATATTAAGTGGGAGGGGTTCTTTGCAATTTTTAGAGCATTCTAGATGAACGGTCTTGGGGATACATTTTAAAGGTGCTGGCTGGGTGAGCCACTGGATGTGGAGAGAAGGCTACCAGGTTTTCAGAATGCGAATGTCATTTCTGTCATTATTTTATTCTTAAAATCGTTCTTCCTGATTTGCTTTTTCCTTCCATTAAGGTAGAAAAGCTTTTAAGAGCAGTTGCTGATGGAGATCTGGAAATGGTGAGTTTTTAGGAGTGTCTTTCTCATCACTTGACAAAATACCCGAGGTTCATAACTGAAGAGGAAGAGGATTCGGTCCATCTCTGGGGGTTGGGGGGGAACAGTCTGGTGGTGGGAGTATGGACCAGGAAACTAAGGAAACCAGAGACAACCAGAGTGGGTAGAACCCCAGAGGCCTGCCCCTAGTGCAGGACATCCCATAGCCAGGTCCAGACTCCTGAAGGCTCTGTAGTCTTCAGAGTGGTATGGATCACACCTCAGCTAGTGAATGAGCATCCAAACGGGAGCCTTACCATAAGGGACATTTTGAGATTAAAATCTCAAGAAAGAACATTTTCAAAGCCGTCAGTTTGAAGTGGCTACACTCCTGTTTCTTGCCTCTGTTTGAGCCTCTTGCTTTGTGGGCTGTATGTAAGCTCCTCCTTGAAGCTTACATGTAATTTGCATGTACTTTGTTATTGTGATGTTTGGCTTTCCTGAGGAGGGGTATTGCCTTGTAGACATTACCATTCTGGGAGTCAAAAGTGCTGCAGGCAAGAATCCAGACCAAGGTTCCAGGAAAGGGAACAATCCAGGGTTGTGTGAGCCTCAGTGATAGTCTGTAGATTCCTGGGCCAGCAGGCTTGGGGCTCTGGGATGTCACCATCAGGAATGGGGCTCCCAACAGCAGGTGGCAGTAGAGGGTTCCCGGGATTTCCAAGGGCAGTTTCCTTTGGCTTCCCGAAAGCAGCAAGCTTGGCGCTCTGCATGAGTCATCTTCCAAGGGCATGTTACAGCTTCCAAGAGTGCTTTTAGGGCCTGGAGAGATGGCTTAATGTTTAAGAGCGAGCATTCAGGGGCTGGAGAGATGGCTCAGCGGTTAAGAGCACCGTCTGCTCTTCCAGAGGACCAGGGTTCGATTCCCAGCACCCACATGGCAGCTAACAACTGTCTGTAGTTCCAGTTCCAGGCAAAACACCAAGGCAAATAAATAAATAAATGAAGTTTAAAAAAAAAAGAAGAAGAGCGAGCATTCATTGCTCTTGTAGAGGACATGGGCTTTGTTCCTAGCACCCACATTAGGTGGCTTATAACTGTCTACTTCAGTCCCAGGGGAATCTAACACCTAGCCTCTGTGGGCAGCAGGCACACACACATACACATAAATTAAAATAATAAATAAATCTTTTAAAAAATCTTTTTCACCAATGACTTAGTGGGGTTATATTTGCTCCTTATGTTGTTATTATAACAAGACTGTTATACTGGAGTTTCTAGGAACCCCAGAGACTATTTCCAAAACCACATTGACACACTCCGAGCAAATGCAGGTAAAGGTTTTATTGACAGTACAGTACAGCTCCAATCATAAGAGCGAATCTAAACAGCTCCCACCATCCCATTACCCCCAAGAGCCCTTTATAAAGAAAGGACCAAAAAGACTGTGGTAATGTTGTTATCAGGCTGGGGGTGAAAGCTTAGGGAAAGTCTCCTCATTATGCAGGCAGCAACTGCTGATTAATTGTTTTAGAGTGGGGGGTGAATGCCTCCTGGATGGGCCTTAGAGTCTTGGAGTCTCAGGACCTTGGACTCCTGGCCCCTTGATTGTCCCGGACTTAGGCACTCAGCCTTACAGACTTAGCTCTGAGTGCTTAGAAACATCTCAGCTCCAAAAATAGCTCCAGGCCTCAAAGCAGAGGGACTTTAGTCCCTACAAAGACAGTTTGAGAGAAAACAGATTTATTGCAGCTTAGGGAACCGATCCAGTTGGGTTCTGTGCATTTGGGCAGAATGTCGTGATGGTTGAGACTCCTGTGGCAGAGAAATATCTTCACTTTGTAACTGGCAAAAAGCCTGGGGAGGGCCTGAGAGATGACTTAGTAAGCAAAGGGGCTGCCCAGGTCTGGTGGCGTGAGCTTGCTCTGGAACCCATGTAAAGAGAAAACCAACTTCACAGTTATCTTTTGCTCTGACCTCCACATGTGTGCTGTGGCATGTACATGACATGTCTCATCATGCACACACACATGTGGTGGCACTGTTTTCTGTAAATAAAGGAGCTGTTTGGCCTATGTGGAGCACTGTAGAAGTGGGTGGAGGATCAGAGGAGAGACAGGTAGAAGGAGGGCGGAGTTGGTCAGTCTCTAACTCTCGAGGAAGAACTATATAAAGAATCTAGGTGAGCCTCGGGCCGGGCCACGTGGCAGATAAAACACATACACACATACAATGATAAACTTTTCTAAAAGGCAGAGCAAAAGGGAGCCAGGTGTTTGAGATCACATAACCCCTCCACAAGTACGCACCCCTAAGTGACCTACTTCCTCCATCTAGGCCCCCACCTCCTGTGGTTTCCAGCACTTTCTAAAGCAACACCATTAGCAGGGATGTAGATATCCAACCTGTGTGGGCATTTCATATCCAGATGTGGAGTCTTATAGCCTCTGGGACAGGCTGATGTCATAGATGTCCACACCTAGCTGGATGTTTCTCTTGAGACCAGCTTTGGAGAACCCAGTATTCCAGTGGTCTTTAGGCCCTTAAGGGCTACCACAGGAGCTTGTTTTATAGACTGCGTGGGAAGCGCTGACTAGCACAGGTTATGACATCTACTCTGTCTCCCACTGGGGGTAGATGGGGTTCAGGCCACTTGTGGAAGTAGATGGACAGTGAGATCCTCCTATGCAGTGCCCTGAGTCACCATCCAGACTGACCTTCTTGTGCTGTTAGAAGGCCCCTTTTGAGGTCACCTGCCCACCTGGTCCCCACATGACTTGTGATCAGAGCTGGTTGATGTTGTAGTTGCCACCCCTGTGTGGATCTGGAAGGGTCATGGAGGACAGGAGGTTTGGCATGGATGGAGTTCCCTGCGAGCTCTGTCTTCCTTGCAGACGTCTGTTGATACCCGGACACCTGCAATGAAACCTAGAAATGCATTCTGTGGCTGCTTTCTTTTCTCAAATGAACTATTATTGATAGTGTTCTTTTGGGGAGACCGAGTCTGACTGGTTTAAGCTGGCCTTGATCTTGCAACTTGCCTCAGCCTCCAGAGTGCTGGGATTGCAGGTGTGGGCCACTATACAGGCTCTCTAGATCTTCTGTTTCAGATTCTAGCAAGTGGGCTGTACTGGAACCCATTTATGCCTAGTCTGGGGGTTTCTTTGCTTCTGCCCTGCATGCTAACGTGTGGTAGTGAAAGGACCCTGGTGTGGGGTCGGGGATTCTGGGTGCATTCATCTTGAGATTTCTGTTGGGTGACAAGGGAGGATCTGGAACTGACCTGGTCAGGTGCATAGGAGTGTGTACTCAGGGCCAGGGTCTGAAGCCTGCTCTCCAGACTGCTTTAGTCTGCCCCTCTTTAAACGGAACAAAGACTAATGTTCTGGAAAACGATAAGTTAATCCCTCTGTGCCATCCAGGGGACTTAGAATGGCCGGAACACAGACAGAACACAGTTAGTGTGGGACAAATGATTTTTGTCAGTGACTGAAGAGGTCCAGGGAGCTGATTTGGGATGTGTGTGTGTGTATGTGTGTGTGTGTGTGTGTGTGTGTGTGTATGTGTGTGTGTGTGCATCAAAATAATGGAGTTCCTGTTCTCTCTGCTCACCACCAGGTCCGTTACCTTTTGGAGTGGACAGAGGATGACCTAGATGATGTGGATGAGGCCATCAGCACAGTGGACCTTGAATTCTGCCACCCTTTATGCCAATGCCTCAAGTGTGCCCCAGCCCAGAAGGTTTGTCTCTGCCTGTATCCGTGGGGTGGGATGAGGTGGGAGTTCTTTGCTTTAAGTAATTTCTGAATGACACAGGCATCTCCCCACCCAAGGGGCCGATTAGTCAGGTGACGGGGAAGAGTTATTTGTGAGATAGGGTTTCTCTGTGTAGCCCTGACTAGAAGTCATTCTGTAGACCAGGCTGGCCTCAAACTCCCAGAGATATGCCTGCCTCTGCTTCAGAAATGCTGGGATTAAAAGCCTGCACCACCATGCCATGCCGGACTTTATTCTATGTGGATAGGTATTTTGCCAGTATGTATATTGATGTACCACATGTGTGTACTATTCATGGAGGCCAGAAGAGGGCGTCAGATGTTCTAGAACTGGAGTTAACAGATGTTTGTGAGCTGCCATGTGAATGCTGTGAACTAAACTTCGGTCCTCTGGAAGAGCAGCCAGTGCCCTGAACCACTGAGCCATCTCTCCAGCGTGTGTGTGTGTGTGTGTGTGTGTGTGTGTGTCTGTGTCTGTGTCTGTGTCTGTGTCTGTGTCTGTGTGTCTGTGTGTGTCTGTGTGTGTCTGTGTGTGTGTCTATGTCTGTGTGTGTGTCTCTGTGTGTGTGTGTCTGTGTCTCTGTGTGTGTGTGTCTGTGTCTCTGTGTGTGTGTCTGTGTCTCTGTGTGTCTGTGTGTGTGTGTCTGTGTGTCTCTGTGTCTGTGTCTGTGTGTGTGTCTATGTGTGTCTGCGTGTGTCTGCGTGTGTGTGTGTCTGTCTGTGTGTGTGTCTCTGTGTGTGTATCTGTGTGTCTGTGTCTGTGTGTGTGTGTCTGCGTGTGTGTGTGTCTGTGTGTGTGTATTTTACATATAGTAAGATTCAGCCAGCCTTGAACACATACAGTTCACTGTTTCTTCTCAGTGAGATACCTCACAGAGCAGTCTTGTTTGCCTTCTGATTGATTAGGCTCCTCTCGGGAGATTTTTAAAATCACCAAGGATAAGACGGTGATTTCATGACAGCAATGAAAGTGGTAGGCAGTAAGTGACGGATTGACATCTTGGGGAGGTTTGACAAACATGTAGGTGATTTGTTTGTTTAATCTCAGGCCGGCTTTAAGCTCACTTTGTGGTTAAGGATGACCTTGGACTCCTGACGCTCCTACTTTACCTAGGTGATGGGATTATGGCTGTGTGCTACCCACCCCTGCCAGCTTCCATGCATAGTCTCCCACCAAGTACTGTCATGAAGCTGTTTCTATGTCAATGCCCCTGCCCTTCCAGTCCCCAGGGACCCATGATCTGTCTTCTGAGCACTGGGCTCTGTCACTCCTGACGCTGATGTGCATTTCCTTGGTAACCAGCCATGTTACCAGCACTATCGTGAGCAGATTTTTGTTGCACTGAATGACTGCCCCTCACTGTACTATGATGCCATTCAGTTTCTGTGTTTGGAGTTAGGGCTGGTGCCCAGAGTGCCTGTGTGGTTGCCCCCTCGCCCCAATGGTACATTGAACAGGTCATGGATTGCCACTTGATGTATAAGTTTTGTCTCTTTGGATCTCTTGCCTGGCATTATAATACTTCCTTGTAGAGGGCTAACTTTATTGAGAAATAGAAGTCAGTTTTCTTGGTATCTCATTTCTTCCTAAAGAAGTAGGAAGTCACTCATGGGCCATACTGAGTGCAGATCCCCCTGTGATTTACTTAAGGAACTATGAGGGAGGAGGGAGATGATTTCCATTGCCACCCCTGGCCTAGCCTCTTAAGTATTAATGACATTTATTTACACTCTGTGCCTTTTCTAGAAACTAGCAAGGATTCCTGCCAGTGGGCTTGGCGTAAATGTGACCAACCAGGACGGCTCCTCTCCTCTGCATATGGCTGCCTTGCATGGCCGGACTGACCTCGTCACCCTTCTGCTGAAACATGGTGCCTACCTGGGTGCCAGAAATACAAGCCAAGCCGTGCCGCTCCACTTGGCCTGCCAGCAGGGGCACTTTCAGGTATGGGCCCAGAGTAGGTGCTTGATTTTGAGAAGAACCTCATGTGGTGACAGAGCACCTCAGGGAAGCCCAGAGGACAATGGGACCTCACACCTGCTGTGGTGCCCCTGCCCTCTCCTCTGCCATGCTGCTGACCACTACACTACCTTTAGATCTGCAAAACACTTAGTAGTTTATAATCAAGGCCCCGAATAGCAGTCCAAGATAGAAGTTTGCAATTAATTAGCTTTTGTTTTGTTTTGAGACAAGGTCTTAGTATGTAACTAAGCCTGGTCTTTGTTTTTTTAAACATTTATTTTATGTGCATTGGTGTGAAGGTGTCAGGTGCCCTGGAACTGGAACTACAGACAGTTGTGAGCTGCCACGTGGGTACTGGGAATTGAACCTGTGTCCTCTGGAAGAGCAGCCAGTGTTCTTAACCACAGAGCCATCTCTCCAGCCCTGTCTGGTCAATTTTCAATCCTCCTGCCTCAGCCTCCGAGTGCTGGGTTTACAGGTGTGTGCCGTCACACCTGGCTTTGAACCAACTGGCTTCCTAAAGTCTGTTTTCTTTGGGAAGTTGTCTGTGTGTTTATGTTTTCCTTTGCCTTGGGACATTCCACTGTGGGATCTTAAAAGTAGAATCGTGTTTGAGGTCAGCGTTTCTCTCACACGTCCAGCTGACTGCTGCTTCTCATCATGCATTGGGAGTAGTGACTGGTAGCTCTCTAAAGGATAAAGATGGAAACCGCAGTCCCTGGCCCATTGTGGGACAGAGCAGACCCTAGAGATGCGCATCCCTCCAGTTCGTCATCTCCTTTCTCCAGAGGGTTCATTTCACCTGAGAAGATTTCTTCTCCTAAGTTATAATGAAGATTGATGTTTTTCTTCTCTGATCTTTTCTTTCTTTTCTACTACTAGGTGGTAAAATGTCTCTTAGATTACAATGAAAAACCTAATAAAAAAGACATCGGCGGGAACACGCCCCTCATTTACGCCTGCGCTGGTGGCCATCATGAAGTTGCTGCATTGTTGCTAGAGGTGAGAGCCCTCCCCTCTCGGCCATACCAGGCTTTCTTTGTTTGTTTTATAGTTTCAGAAACTACACAAGGTTTCTCTGTGTAGCTCTGGCTGTCCTGGAACTCAAGAATCTACCTGCCTTTGCCTCCTGAGTCCTGGGATTAAAGGCATGCACCCCACATAGCCCCTTTTTTAAAAAAAAATCAATTTTTGTTTTTATAATTTTTAAAGATTTATGTATATTCATGCTTTGCCTTGCATGTATATATGTATACCGTGTATATGCAGTGCTCATAGAGACCAGAAACAAGAACTCCTGGAAATGGAGATAACAGCCAGTTGTGAGATGTCTGATGTAGGTGCTGGGAACTATACTCAGGCTCTCTGTAAGAACAGCACATGCTCCTGACCACAGAGCCATCCCCAGGCCCCACACAGGGCGATTTAAAATCTAGAGACTTGCCTCCCTGTCAGTCACCTGTCTCTGATGGGGAGGGGTGCGCCCACAATCTCCTAGTGATTCTGTGACAGAAGGGCCAGTGTCAGGGACGTAGTTCTGGTTCAGTTCAAGGTCTAGGCCTGGCCTTATCATCATGAGGAATGTCACTGCCCTGCTCCCTCTTGTTAAAAGCACCTGTTGGTGGTAGATAGATCAAAGACCAAAGAAGCAGGGACCCCTGCCTCGTCCATTCCTTCACTGCTTTCCACAGTCCATACACTGGAAACAACACATGGGTAGAGGCTCACCTACCTAGTGGTGCATGCTTATAATCCTAGCACTAGGAGGCTGAAGCAGAGGAAGGGTCCAGGGTTCCAGGCCAGTCCAGGGTAGCGGGACTCCATCCCAAATTACTCAACGGGAAAGAAAACGACCTGTGTACTTTTTAGGTTATCCTGTTTTGGCTTCCATTTTACTTACAAAATTGTTGCTCAAAGCCTTGGTGGCTTTTCACCAGGCGTGGTGGCGCAGGGCTCTAATCCTGGTAATTGAGAGGCTGAAGTCAGCCTGGGCAACTTACTGAGGTGAACTCAAAATCAAAATAAGACAAACAAAATACCGAGGACCTCTGGAGTTTAGAGGTCAGTACACACACACCACATTCCCTGCGTGTCACTATCTAACACGCTGTCAAGTGTCCTCTGTTCCTCTGAACTTGCTGTCAAGCAGGGCAGTGCACATCCTCATTTGTAAACCCTTCTGCTTAGTGTGTATGTCCTTGTTTTAATCCGCAGCAATTTAAGAAATTTTTCTATCTAACATAGAAAATTGTTGCTTAAGATCTTGATTTGGGGACTGAAGAGATGGCTCAGCAGTTAAGAGTCACGGTCCCAGTGGAAAAGAGAGCCCAGCCCAAGGGATCTGCTACTTCTGGCCGCAAGAGGCACCTATGCTCTCACACACAGACCCACACAAATCTACACACACCTAAAGAGTACACAGGTTGTTTTCTTTCCCGTTGAGTAATTTGGGATGGAGTCCCGCTACCCTGGACTGGCCTGGAATTCTGGACCCTTCCTCTGCTTCAGCCTCCTAGTGCTAGGATTATAAAAATTGAAAGAAAAGACAAAAAAAGCTAATTTGATTTTCAAAAAGAAGTTCCAAGAATTTATAGTGAACTACACACCTGTAATCCTAGCACTGAGGAGACCGAGTTTGAGGCCAGCCTGGGCTACATAGTGACATCATGTTTGTGGGTTTTTTTGTTCGTTTGTTTGTTTTGAGACAGATTCTCACTATGTACCTCTGGCTGGCCTTGAACTCACCATGTAGATATGTTGACCTTAAACTCAAAGAAATAGGCTTGCCTTTGCCTCCTGAGTGCTAGGATAAATGGTATTCATCACTACCCTGTCATTAGGAAATAATTTTATGGACCTGGGAGATGATGGCCCTGCAGGTAGAAGTACTTACGGAGCTACCTAAATTCTAAATCCAGCTAAAAAATGAGTGCCTTGGAGCTAGAGATGGCTCATTGGTATTAGGAACACTGGCTTTTCTTTCTTTTTGCTTTTTTATTTTCTGTCTCTCTTTTTTTTTTTTTTTTGAGATAAGATTTCTCTGTGTGGTCCTGGTTGTCCTGGAACTTGCTCTGTAGACCAGGCTACCCTTGAACTCAAGAGATTCACCTGCTTTTGCCCCTCAAGTGCTGGGCTTAAAGGCATGCACCACCAAGTCTGGCTTACTGGCTGTTCTGTCCAGCAAGTTCAGTTCTCAGCACCCACATAGTAGTTTACAGCCATCTGCGTTCTGGGTATTTGGTACCCTCTTCTGGCCTCCAAAGCCAACAGGCATACATACAGTGCACATACATGCCCACCGGCCAAACATTCATACACGTGAATTAAAAATAAATGAACCTGGGGGCTGGAGAGATGGCTCAGCGGTTAAGAGCACCGTCTGCTCTTCCAGAGGACCCGGGTTCGATTCCCAGCACCCACATGGCAGCTAACAACTGTCTGTAGTTCCAGTTCCAGGCAAACACCAAGGCAAATAAATAAATAAATTAATTAAAAAAAAAAAAATAAATGAACCTTTAAAAGATGTGGATGCCCCGTGGTTCATGTCCATAATCCAGGCATTCCTACCTAAGATGGGAGGAAGGGACGGGGCGAAAGTGCACCCTTATGCAACAAACAAGAGAGACCCTGACTCAAAAACACGGTGAGATCAACTCCTAAAAACTTGTTTTCTGGGGGCTGGAGAGATGGCTCAGCGGTTAAGAGCACCGTCTGCTCTTCCAGAGGACCCGGGTTCGATTCCCAGTACCCACATGGCAGCTAACAACTGTCTGTAGTTCCAGTTCCAGGCAAACACCAAGGCAAATAAATAAATAAAGTTTAAAAAAAAAAAAAAAAAAAACTTGTTTTCTGGCCTCCATAATCATGCTGTGGCACACTTGTACTTTAGCCAATAAATAAATTTTTTTAAGTAATTTTATAGTAAACAGTCACATAGACTCTGCATCTACTGTCCTGTCTCTCTCCTAGCATGGGGCCTCCATCAACGCTTCGAACAACAAAGGCAACACTGCCCTGCACGAGGCTGTGGTGGGAAGGCACGTCTTGGTGGTGGAGCTGCTTCTGTTTCATGGCGCATCTGTTGACATCTTGAACAAGAGGCAGTACACAGCCCTGGACTGCGCGGAGCAGGTGATGCAGAGCACATGCCAACTGAGGCAGCCCCATGCTCCCCGAAGCACACTGTGGATCCCTTGTGTTCAAACCAGATGCGAGATGGCAGCAGCCAGGGTCTTCGGTTTGAGCTAAGTGAGCATGCCTAGTCTAGCAGGGCTAGACTGTCACCTGCCTGGACATGCTCAAAGTGCCAGCGTTCATTTCTTTTTAGGGTAGTTCAGGTGAAGCACCCATAAACTGCATCTGTTAGACACCTTGGTCTGGTACACACAACATGCTGTCACATCTGGGAAGTGGCAGGTTAAACGTCACTCTAGATTTGCCCGCCCTGTAGCATAATGAAGAATTTTAGTTCCTGGATTTAAGTCCCTCAGGTTCTGAGACAATTTAGATCTCCAGCTTACTATCATAAAAGGTTGGTTTCCTCTGTCCTGTCTTCATGGTAAATCTCGGCTTTAAAGACAGCCAGTTGGTTGTTGATTGACCCAATAGAGATGTTAAAGTCGTTTTAAATCCAACCTTATAGGCCTATTTAATTTTAAGGGTAAAGAGAGGTGTGGCTCAGTGGTAGAGCTCCTGCCTAGAATCCCCCAGTGAGGGGCTGGGATGTGGCTCAGTGGTAGAGCCCCTGCCTAGAATCCCCCAGTGAGGGGCTGGGGCGTGGCTCAGTGGTAGAGCCCCTGCCTAGAATCCCCCAGTGAGGGGCTGGGGTGTGGCTCAGTGGTAGAGCCCCTGCCTAGAATCCCCCAGTGAGGGGCTGGGGTGTGGCTCAGTGGTAGAGTCCCTGCCTAGAATCCCCCAGTGAGGGGCTGGGGTGTGGCTCAGTGGTAGAGCCCTGCCTAGAATCCCCCAGTGAGGGGCTGGGGTGTGCTCAGTGGTAGAGCCCCTGCCTAGAATCCCCCAGTGAGGGCCTGGGGTGTGGCTCAGTGGTAGAGCCCTGCCTAGAATCCCCCAGTGAGGGTCTGGAAGCACAAGGTCCTGGGTAACATTCTTATTACCTCATAAGGAAAAAGTTCCATATATGTCTCTTAATGTGTTAATTTATACGTAGAATATACTTTATAGTTTTGGGTGTGAGCTTAGCCTTTAATGCCTGAGCCATCTCTCCAGCCCTAGAATATACTTGAAAGTGAGTTGGGTGAAAGGTGATGGTAAACTGTGGGTGTCTTTGAATGAGTTGAAGTATCTGTGAGGGTTGATGTTCCTTAACAGACAGTGCTTAAGTTTTCATTTAGTACTTTCTCAAAGGTGAATGGTGCCGAGTGTGTTCTATTGTGAATAGAGTGGTGCCTCCCAAACAGCCTCCTGTGCTGGCCCCAATTGTGTGTAGCAGTTTAATGTGCAGCCTGGGATTCCTAGTGACAGCCAGAGTTTCTTCTAAATGAAAAATGGAATTTTTTTTTCTGTTTTTGAAACAGTTATGCTGTTGCGCAGGATTGAACTCCTGAGCTCAAGCTGTTCTGCAGCCTCAGCCTCAAGGGCTGGCACTAAGGCACCTGGCAGGGCCTGGGCAAGTTTTCATGGCTGTTTTGTTTTGTCAGAGCTCTCTTAGGAATCTCCAGCCACACTAATCTACTGATACTTAGATGGAACTTGAGTGGTAATCTGATGAAAACATTAAAACTACTTAGGGACATTCTCCCTTTTAAAATTGTAGGATTCGAAAATAATGGAGCTGCTACAGGTAGTGCCAAGCTGTGTTGCATCCTTAAACAGTGTCGCTGAGACAGACCACAAGGAATGTGTAACCGTTAAGATCAGGAAGAAATGTAAGTGCATCTCACCTTGGTTCTTTTGGGAATTCATGAGTAGTTGGTGCTTTTCATTGAGAGAGGGGGCGTCAACCTTACATGTCATTCCTCAGCTTGTATTTCAGAAGGATTTCCACTGGGCTGGAGCTTCTGAAGTAGGTGAGGCTGGCTGGCCAGCCAGGAAGGACTCACCTGTCTCTGTGTACCATGTGTGTGCTTGGTGCCCTTGGGAACTAGAAGAGGGTGTCAGATGCCCTGGAACTGGAGTTACAGTCACTATGTGGTTGCTGGGAACCAAAGCAGGACTCTCTGGAAGAGCAGCCAATTCTCTGAACCACTGAGCCTTTGGTTCTGGGGCAGGAACTCAGATTGTCAATCTTCCAGGGCAAGCAGTCTACCCACCAAGCTATCTCTCAATCCTTCACTAAGAACTTATGGCTTTACACATGCCAAAAGGTGGTCCACTGCCGAGCCATGCCCCTGGCCATTCTCATTTAACTGTAAATGAAAAATGTAATTATTGTTCTGACAGGGAGGGATGGATGCAGGGACCTTAGAAACCATGCTAGATCATGATTCATCAGGTGAGGAGCTGTTTTTGAACAAAATAATTGTATGGCCGGGAGTCAGCACAATACAAGGAACTGCATTAAAGGGTCATTAGGAAGGTGCTGTGAGGATTTTCCTATTGTGATGAGGATGTAATCTATGACCTTGTACATGCTAGACAATTGCCTACCATTCCTGCCTCTTTTAGGATTTTCTTAGTTATGTATATATATGTATATATATATATACATATATATATATGCATGTCTGTATGTGGGTATGTACATGAGTGTAGGTGCTCATAGAGTCCAAAAGAGGGCGATAAATCCCTTGAGACCTGAATTACAGGTGACTGTGAGTTGTATCCTTTCTAAAAGTAGTAGTAGTACACCCTCTTAACCACCTTAGCCACTGGGTTGTCTCTCCACCCTTCTTGATTTTAATCTTTGGGGCACCAAGGTTGATCGTGATTAGACCAGCATCTATCCAGCAGTGTCTAATTGAGCACATCTTTTTTAAAAGGTTATTTAAAGGGAGGGGGATTCTGTTTTTATGAGCTTTCCAAATTTTTGAATGCAGTTGCAACCACATAGATAAGCGCACTGGCATTCCTAGATAACCCCGGGGTGGCCCTTGCCATAACGGGCTGCAGCAGAGGAGCCTCAGTATGAGGACTTAGCTTTGCCTTACCAGAGTGTGCCTGGCAAGGAATAGCTATCTATGTACCAGCTTTTAAAAGCATATTCAGCACTTAGTTTTCTAAATTGTTTTAAGCTAAGAAATCAGAGAACATGTATGTGCTGGAGGGTTTTTTGTTTGCTTTGTTTTTCAAAACAGTTTCTGTGTAGCCCTGGCTGTCCTGGAACTCACTCTGTAGACCAGGTTGCCCTCAAACTCACAGAGATCCACCTACCTCTACCTCCTCAATGCTGGGATCAACGGTGTGCGCCCCACTGCCCAGCATGTGCTGCAGGTTTGAAGTTTCCTTGTATTTATGTGTTTATTTTCATGTGTCTTACTGGCTTTTCCACAGGGAATCCCAAAATGTATGACCTGCCAGAAGAACCGTTTAGGAGACAGTTTTGCCTCATTAATCCTGGGGGGCAGTGCCAGTGAGTATCTAGTTCAAAAGTAGTTTTGAACAGGGGATTGCTTTCAGGGGATGCTGGGATATGTGGGGCTTTAACTGCTCATGCAATGCTGCCATCATGTGGCCGACAGAAGGCTTTGTACCATTACCCGGATATTTTGGTTTATTTTGCACTTCAGGGAAAGAACTTCAAGGGAAACTCTGGGAAGATATAGAAGTGTGCCTGGTCTTACTGGAAGCCCTCTGCAGGAGGTGAGTGACTACACAGTAAGGGCTTATTGTCTGGTTTTTCCAAAAATAATCCACAATGAACATTTCTCCTCAACACTCATCATTTCACTATCTCCTTCATGGAAAGAACTGGCAACTGTTAAAGCTTCAGCTCTACAGTGGAGCATACAAGAGTAAACTTTAAATTTCAGCTCTGAACAAGCATAGCAGCACACACCTTTAATCCCGGCACTTGGGAGGCAGAGGTGGATGGATCTCTGTAAGTTTGAGGCCATCCTGGTTTACCATAGCAAGTTACAGGCCAGCCAGGGAGACACAGTGAAACCCTGTCTCCAAAAATTATTAGAATTCTGAGCTGAGAAAGTCAGTGAGAAATGGAAAGTCATGGTGTACATGGGAAGCTGTAGTTCAATGTGAATTAGCCCAGACTTTACTGCTTTTTAATATTTGAAATAAGGACAGTGTGTGTATAGGTTATAATGTAATGTTTTACACACACACACACACACACCACACACACACAGAGTTCTTTATATGCTCAACTTCCTACAGCTAGAAAAATCCTGATGTACAATCTATTCTGCCTTCCCCAACTGGTGAAGGAATGACTTCACCAGTTTGCTGAGACAAACACATAAAACTTACAAATCATCATTTTAGACAATTGTGACAAATTTAGTAACTCCCTCCACTGAGACAGAGTTTCATATTGTAACATAGACTGTCGTCAGATTCAGGGCAATCTTTCTGCCTCAGTTTCCCAACAGCTAGGGTTGCCAGCCTGAACTGCTATGCTCAGCTCACATGACAAAATTTGATTTCATATTGAAATTTTCCATAGCTTTGCTTGTATTCCAACTCCTGGGCAGGGCACACCCAGGAGCAGGGATATAGCATCTTCCCAAGGGCCAGTCCACCGCATTCTTCCCTTGCTTCCTGACAGTGAGGTGCCCTTTATTGTGGGTTTTCCTTGCCGGAAAAGCAGGAGCAGCAACAGCACATATGATCAGAGATTAGAAACACACAAAGCACTTTCTGTGTCTCATGGAGCATGACAGGCGCCGTCATCATGGGGACATTCAATTGTCACTGCGCCTGTGGGATTCTGAGTGCATTGTCTGATGCTCCTCAGGCAAAGCTGATGCTATTTCATGGTCGTTTCAAACAGTACAGCCATAACCTCAGTCTTATCTTTTCTTCAGCCAGAGAAGCAAAGAATCTCGGGAATTCAGAATGACTCATCAGACCAGAGCAGATGTCAGGCTTCTCAGGATGGAAACAAGGGACTTCCAGAATTGTCTGTGCCGAGGAAGGTTGCTCCTGGACACAGGCGGATGGTCCGCAGACATACAGTCAATGACGCAGCCATACCACAGGTCCCAGAAGTGACTGGCCACCTGACCACCCAAGAGGCAAATGTTTCTCAGTCTTAGCAATAAGGGATTGGTAAACCTGCTCTTGAGACACAAGTTTGCAGTAGGATGGTGAGCATGAATACAGCTTAGAACTAAGTATGCTTTCAAATAACCAGCTTGAGAGACTGTCCCTTGGATTTACCACCCTCTCTCCTCTTCTAAGCTAATATACTTGAAAAGGAACAGGAGGGAATGAATGGGCCCCTCATCTTAGCATTTGGATTTCATGGTTGTGGGCAGAGGCTTCACCATCAGATTCTGACTTCCTTTGGCTGGAAGGTGCTGGTTGTCTGTGGTGTGGATAAGCAGGCAGACCCTATGCTAGGAGGATCCCCATGTCCTGGAGAAGTCAGAGAAAGAAGCAATGTCAGTCCTGTGGAAGTGGATGCCAGGCAGAGAAGCATCCTGTTGGGATGAAGAAATGGAACCCGGAAACACTTGAGCTGGAAAGTGCCTGAATGCCATTTTGATGTTCGTCCCAGTGAAGAGGACCAACCATTGCCTTGTTCTACCCTACACCTATGGGAAGAGCTGGCCATCACTTTCCCAACAACATACACTTGGGTCACAGCGAGTGTGAGCCTGAGGTAGTTTCTGCTGACAATCCTTTCCGTTAAGGGCCTCCCTGAAACAGCACACCTCAGGATGGTTACTGAAGAGCAGCTTTGGCACATCCGAAGTCTTTTGATTCAAATTCAAAACTTACAGCACAGACCAGGTCAGAGTTTAAGTTAGAATTCGTTGTCATTGATTCCTTTTTATAACTTTCTATAGATTCTATTATTTTTTTATTTTTCTGATCCTAATGTTGCAAACATGGGTTCACTCTGAGTCCATTTCCAAAGGACTTTGTGAAGAGGAAATGATTTTGTGCACATTCTTGGAGATACTTGTGGATATATAGAAAGGAGGGGCTGATTATTTTTCTATAAAGTAATTTATGATTTCTAATTTTCTAATGTGCCTTGGATATGTGCCAAATGATGGAAAGACAACAGTAAACTTTATGATTCTTGAGCATGTCACACAAGCTTTTTTATTTTGCTGGTTTCTCAGCCGCCCTCTGCAGAGGTGGAATTTGCCCATCCCTTCTTCCTGAGGTCCCAAGGACAAACACTGGCGTTCACTCTGGGAACCAGAGTTTACTGGACTCCCTACAGAGCAGGTGTGGGAAAGCTTAATAGGTGTCACACTGGAAGGTCAGTGTCAAACATGGATGAGGGAGGACTCTGGCCTGTGTATACTGAGCCTCCTTCCCTAGTCTGTATACACACACTAGCCGTTCCCTGAGGCCATGAGGCTGGAGGAAGTGCACATTCATTTTGGGCTCCTATGACCGACCGCCCCCCAACCCTTCCCATAAAGGAACAGTAACCTTCAACACACCCAGCTGCAATGATCTTTTCAAGTGGGCCAGCTGATTCGATGAGATGGTAGTCTGGCTTGGGATAGTCTTGAACACTGCCATGCTATATGGGAGGCATCCTCATGGGATGGATGCAGTGTCTTCTGTATTTAAGGACGACTCAGACACACACCTAGATCACACAGAGCAGACCATCACCCATCTACCTGCTCAGGGTTGATGGCATACACAATTCTCAAGAGTGCCTGCCCACAGACATTTCTGGTGGTCCTTAAGTTGTCCAGGCTAGCCTTGGGCTTTTGTTCCTACTGCCTTGGTTTCTCAAGAAGCTGGGAATGAGTGCAGCCCCAACACAGATAATGAGAAGGGGGTTGGTCTGCTTTTCTGTGTGCCTCATGCTGAATAGGAAAGAAGAGGGCATCAGATCCTCTTGACACTGGAGTTGTATGTGGTTGTGTGGCACCCTGTGGATATTGGGGATCCCATCCAGATCCTCTCGAGAATGGTCAGTGCTCCTAACAGCTGAGCCATCTCTATTCCTTTTTCCTTTTTAACAAAACCACTTTATTCATGTGTGCTGCTCTGGCTATGTGACATCATGGTTTATCAGGGCAGAGTCTAAAGAGACAGACACAGGCATTTGAGTGGAGTATTTCAGCTTGCTGGTATAGACTCCTCAGGGTACAGGCTCACCTCTTGCAGTGAGGAGTGGAGCAGTGTATACCAATTATTCTCCTGAGGGTTTTTGTAGTTGCTTTTTCCATTAAAAGGAAAACTTGACATGGCCTTTAAAAATTGGCAGTGCTCAAATCTGTGTGTTGTTTGCAGATCCAAGTACTGCTAACTCCATGACCACAGGCTAACCACACACAGCACATTAGCTGTATTTGGGACCCCATCCTAGTATAATAGTCAACTTTACATTCCCAAGTGTCCTTCAACACACCGCAGCCATTATGCATTAGGACTGAGGACAATAAAAAAACATCTAACTAAATTTGCAGAGACACATCAAGTATCTTCCTAGTATTTCATATAAACAAACCATAAAGCATTAAGTATAACTGGTAATTTGAAGAGATGCCTCAGTTAGCATTGTTTACTGATTATTCATGAAATTCTATGTTCAGTCCCAGCACCACACACACCAGATGCAATGGTACACATGTACAATCTCAGCACTACAGAGATGTGGGGGGCAGGAAGATCATGAATCTGAGGTTATCCTCGGCTAAACAGATGGCTGAGACCAGCTTTGGACATAACAATAACGAAGAATCCAAAATATATCCAACAAAATCCTCTGAACCAAAACCACACATAAAACCAACCCTTCAGCAGATTTAGACCATAACGGTGCAATCCTGAACAAACTGACAATTCATATATTTGCATTTTTTACATTTATTTTTATCATGTATGTGTGTATGCTTATAAGGGGGCTCATGCGTAGGTTTCTGAGGCCAGAAGGTGTCCAATCACCTGGAGCTGCCCAATATGGGTGCTGGGAAAGTACCTGTGTGCTGTGCTTGGGGGCCTTCAGTCATCACTCCAGCCTTCTCTCATAACACATCACTATTATTGCCACAGGGTGTCCTGGTTACATACAAGTATCACTCTAGTTGTTTTGGATCAGAGTGGTTTTTGTTGTATAATGTAAACTCAATGCCTTTGAAAAGTAAATTGAAACAAAAGCTGAGAATTTCAAAAGCTACCTAAGGAAAATACCTGCTTTTACAAGTTCTGCCTTAAGAATGTTGGATGTGCTCAGATCTTAAAGCTGATTGGGTTGTCCAGGGGTTTCGTTCCCTTGGTGTCACAGCTTCTAATTCTCTGCCTCATGTTTTAATGTCCCAGCTGCAAAGGGCAAACTTTCCTTCTGCCATCATTTAAAGGCTGGTGGAAGCGGGGGAAATTATCAAAATGCAGATTTTCTTGAGAGTGAGTTCCTGTGATTCTCAAACACCCAAACTCCTATAGTTTGAGTAACAAGTTTATTTTTTTCAAAAGGCATATATAGACAATAAAGTAAACATTTACAAGGTTTTAATTGCCCTAGACACTGCTCCGTAAAGCTAATAAGCATTCCCTCTTAGTAATCGTCGTCTTCATCGGACTCCATCACTTTTCTTCTGTTGAACTAGGGGAAAATCAAAGTAATGTCAGACACTTTCTAAAGCCTCAGATTTTCTGAGAAAATCAATTTTAATTACTCAAGTGAGCCTTTGTTTGTGTCTCTGACACAACTCAGTAAGTGAGGAGGGGTAACGTGAGAGGTAAGACTCTCTCCCCAGAGCCAGTCTCTTCATTACAGGCCAGCGTGTGAAAGCTCAAAGGCACACCGAGAACCTGACCTCACCTTGCCTTCTGCCACATGCACGTGACACTTACTTTAACTGTGGTTTTCTTTTCTGTCTGTTGGCTGACCTTCTCGAGTATTTCTATTAAACCTTGTTCTGACACCTGTAACCAGGAAGAAAAACAGTGTTTCAAGCAAACAATATCTGAGGTGCAGGAAGAGACCAGGAGGGAACCAGAAGGAGCCTCCCCACAAGGAAAGTGAGCTGGGGTCTAAGGGGGTCTTTGTCACTGCTAGCAAGGCAAACACCACCCCAGAGACACTCTCCTGAGAAAAGACCAGTGCTGGCAGGGCTTGTGACATCCCAAATGTAACACACACACACACAGAGATTCCAACCTCCCCCCTGTGACATCCCAAATGTAACACACACACACACAGATTCCAACCTCCCCCCTGTGACATCCCAAATATAACACACACGCACACACAAACACACACAGATTCCAACCTCCCCTCACAAATGCGGAACAAGCCTAGCTTCTACAAACTAGAAGGTATTTTAACTGATACTGACAAACCCTCTGTCCAGTGCAGGAACAATTCAAGCCAGGTGACTCTAGTAGTCACTGGGTCACAATGCCACAGAAGGAGAGCTGAGCATTTTAGGACAGGGATCATCACTCAAGATTTACAATGGGGTGATGATTCTCTCCTTTACAACTTTTTGAGCCAACAAAAATTCTATATTCAAATATGGAAATTATTTGGTGCAGCTGACTTTTTTAAGTTTTAAAAATTCATGGCATGCATGAGTATTCTGCTTCAATGTATCAATGCACCGCATGTGAGGAAGTCAGAGAGGGCCCTGGATCTGCTGGAGTTACAGGCAGGTGTGAGGACTGCACTCTAGTCCTCTGCCCGAGAGCATGTGCTGTAATGTGGAGCCATGTGCTGGCCTCAGGCAGGTCTCAGACTGCAGGCAGCAGCAGCCCTTCAGGCAGGCTGGGCTTACCTTCCCGCTCAGCTGTCCGTATCGAGCCATCTGGATAAGGTAGTTCTCTACAGCTTTAGTCTTCTCAGGCTTTACAAGTGCTAAGTTACTTACTAAAAAGGAGAAGAAGACACGAAAAAACATGAAGGCTAAATGTACTAACTATACCTTAAAACTATCCGCAGGCTTATGTCTGCCAACAGGCAAACAGTAGTTAGGGCAGGCTGTACAGTTACACCTCCCCATGTCACTCAGTCACTCAGTGTGGTGGCAGAGGCAAGACTGAACCTGAATTCTCAGGCCGTCAACGGCCATGCTTTCCCGTGTCTCATAATGTATAGCTGCCTATGACGTGGTGTTGCATTCCATCCACAGCGGCCTCTTCAAAACAGCAGCTGGACTCAGTTTCCGATAGAAAAGATGCTAATTTACTGAATGGCTCATTTCCTACATGGTTTTCTTTCTAGATTTTGCTATGAAAACTCCAGACAGAGCACTAAAACCCAGGATACAATCAGCCCTAGCTCCCACACTCCCCAGTTCCCTCCTCCCATGACTCTGTGACTGACTCTACTGAAAGTGTTCTCAAGGGCACCTTCCTAAGAAAGGTCTGCTTCAACAGTAATAACAATCTCTCTCCAGTTGTGTATCATCTTCTTAGAAGATATCTCAAGTACCTAAAACATTAGCTCTGACGAGAGCAATAGCTATATATACACATGTATGTATGTATGTATGTATGTATGTATGTATGTATGTACTGATCCATCCAGTTACCTCAAGCCATTTTATGGGAATAAAGGAAATTGAAGATGCTTACACCTGGCCCGGGCTGACTGATCCAGAACTTGGGCTAAGATACTGTTTCTCATTTCTGCTTCCCTACAACAAAACACAGGTCACACAAGATTACAACTAAGCTGTCAGCATGCTGGGCACAGAGTCATTCACTCCACGCCTCTTTAAAAGAATCTCTACATGTATTTATTTACTGAGGGGCACACACCAAAGCACACACGTGAAGGCTCTCTCCTCTCATCAGGAGAGTCCTGAGGACTGAAGAGGCCCCACCTATTGCTCCATCTAGCAGGCCGCTATGAGACACCTGTGCTTCACAGGCGGCATGATGCTAAGTGCTTCTGCCTTCCAAGAGGCAGCTCTGTGGCTATAGACCTAGCAGAATGGCAGGACACTATCTCATGAAGTAACATTTCAATCCAGCACCTATTACCACACTGAGTACCTAGTGTGACTAGTGCTACCAACCTGCAGTGGAGCCTCAGCGATTAAGAGACCAAGTGGACTTTCTTTAGGGAGGATACAAAACCTGTGGAGAGTCTGAAAGAGAAAAGCTGAGGCCCAGGTAGAACCAGATCCTGTGAACTTCTAACTCTACAATTATTCTTTCTTCTTTCTAAATACCCAAGTAGGAACTGTGGCACGCTGCTTTCAAACTTTTCAGGGACAGGGTTTAGCTACAGAGCTCACGCTGGCCTGGAATTTACTATGTAGCCAAAGGCTGGTCTTGAACTCTTCAACTTCCTTTGTCAGCCTACCTAACGCTAGGACCACAGGACTGTGCCTCCTCACTCTGCTTTAAGAATAAGTAGGATACTTAAAAACTATTTCTCTTGGGGGCTGGAGAGATGGCTCAGTGGTTAAGAATACCGTCTGCTCTTCCAGAGGACCCGGGTTCGATTCCCAGCACCCACATGGCAGCTGACACCTGTCTGTAGTTCCAGTTCCAGACAAACACCAAGGCAAATAAATAAAGTTTTTTAAAAAAAAAAAAAAAAAAAAAAAAAAAAACTATTTCTCCGGGGCAATCATCCAAGGAACCTATTACACAGAGCAGACAGCAGCAGACAAGGTCTGGCAGAAAGAATTAAATGGACAGCTGGGGCTACTTGTGCCCACTATCAAGGGCTTTGGGAACTGGACTTAAAGTTTATTAGGCTATCTCAGAGTTCCTGAATCAGGTTATAAGATGCACCAGTCTGTTTTCAATGTACCGGTACTTGAACCCAGGGTTCTACAGATGCTGCAAAATACTGTACCACTGTGATACATCCCTAGCCCCTCTTTTAAATTTTTTTTTTTTTAGAGAAAGGTCTTGCTAAGTTGACCAAGCTGGTCTTGAATGTGAGATCCTGTCTCAGCCTCCCAAACAGTTGAGACTAGACACATGAGCTTTATGGACTCAAAGACTGAAAGAGACCCTAGCTGAGGGATCCTGGATGGAGGAGGAGAATAAAACAAAATCCTCCAAGAATGTGGACTTAGAGTGTTAACCTTGCAGGTTGTTATCTGGATTTACACGACCAAGGAAGAGGGAATAAAAAAAAAGGAGCCACTTGACTGAGTGCTCAGATTTGAAATTTGAGGCAAAAGCAGGGTGTATTCACACATCAAATGAAGGTTTGTGCTTGTGGGAAAGTACTCTGCCATGTGCAGGGATAACACAGCAGTGTAAGTTAATGTTGACTGAACATTTACTGTGAGGGTCCTGGGTCTACAGATCCCTATGAAGTAATTCTACTATTATGCTTAGTGGACAGGCATCCGACAGAAACTCAAAACAAGGCATTAAGGGAACTCCATGAATATTTACTGAATCAGAACTAGAAAGGAAATTACCCTGATGTGGACTTATTAGAAAAATCACTACGTTAGGAAACTTAAGAGTCACATACCAATTACAACTACTAAATAAAAGAGATAAATCCAATTTGTGAAACCACCCTTCCAGAACGTTCTAACGCTAGCTCATACCTTTGCTTTGCTTCCTGTTGGGCTGCATCACCAGGATCCTGAGGGGGGAGAAAGGTAATTTTTACCTTTTAATCGAGTGGAACTTCAAGAGGAGAGAAAAACAGAAGGTATTTCAGGAGTGGGTAAGAGAATGCGGTGACAGACATCAGGCAGGAGGACCCCACGTTACAGATCAGCCTAAGCTATAGACAAGAGTCCCATCTCAAGATAAAATAATAAATGAAAACAAAAAGGGCTTAATCGATTTTCTATTTTGCTATAAGCTCCCAGAGGTGGAAACTAGGCTTCCCAAAAAAAAAAAAAAAAATCAATGAGCCGGTTTCCATTTGCAATGTTTTACTTTATCAAATACGGAAGGGCTAAAGGGTGGTACCCAGGGTTGGGAGGGAGGGTGTCGAGCATACTAAGCAAGCACCGTAGTCCAGGCTCACCTCCACCCCCAGCCCCACATTTAGAAAGTGAGGACGGGCTTCTAAAGTCACAATCTAATGGAATGTTTGAGAACACACGCGTTCTCTGGAGAGGCCCTGGATCATGGAGCCCTATGCCTGGCAGGAAGAAGGCTGTCTGAAGAGACCAAGGATGCTGCCACCGAGGCCAAGGCTACGTCCAAGGATGCTGCCACCGAGGCCAAGGCTACGTCCAAGGATGCTGCCACCGAGGCCAAGGCTACGTCCAAGCATGCTGCCACCGAGGCCAAGGCTACGTCCAAGCATGCTGCCACCGAGGCCATCCTAGCATTTGCCCTGAGACTCATTTCCAACCCGCAACTCTCTTCTAGACGGCACCGCAGGGGCTGAGCACCACCTCTAGTGTCGAGACGATGTCCACAGCACTCAAAAGATCCTCTCTATACTTCCGGTCAGCAACACCGAATCCCAGGCGACCAGAATGCCGGCGGGGTTGGTAGCATGCTCGACGGCGCCCAAGGCCGAGATCTGGGAGCGATCCGAGGACGTGCACACCCCCCTCCCGACCCGCACAAGGCCCACGCGGGACTCCGGGACGCCGCTGGTCCACGGACAAACCCCGGGGAGCCCATGCCCGGTGCGAGGGCAGCGCCGCGCCCTCCCGCCCGCCCGCTCACCCGCTCACCCGCTCACCCCATGCTTGGCCTGCAGCTCCGCTAGCCTCTGCTTCCGCAGCGCCTCGAGCTCCTCGTCCGCCATGGCGCGGCCGTCCCCACGTCGCGCAGCCGCAGCCGCTGTCGGGGGTCGCGCAGCCGCACCGGCTGCTCCGGTCCGCTCGAGCACGACGTCCGCCCGCTACTGCGCAGGCGCGCGCGGCACTCAGGCATCAACAATCAAGGCCTGAGGCGCGCCTGCCCCGCCCCTGCCAGGGCGCCTTGCAGAGGGCCGATCCGTCGATGATAGTGGCTCAGAGCCTCTCCAAGAGGGCGCTTCTTATACACGCACGTCGTCTAGTTATAAGACACCGATTAGCATGGATAATAACTAGTGCAATTTACTGGTGAGACGTGGGGGCTTGGAAAGGCAAAGTGGGGGTTGGAAATGTTCTGTTTCGGAACTGGATTTCGGCGATGGTTGCACGTTATTTACATATGTTAAATAAAAGCCCATTTGATTGTAACTGTGAGGAGAAAATGGAAGAGACCACCTGGTCATAAAAAAGCCTAGTGGGGGGCTGGAGAGATGGCTCAGCGGTTAAGAGCACCGTCTGCTCTTCCGGAGGACCCGGGTTCGATTCCCAGCACCCATATGGCAGCTAACAACTGTCTGTAGTTCCAGTTCCAGGCAAAACACCAAGGCAAATAAATAAATAAATAAATAAATAAATAAAGTTAAAAAAAAAAAAGCCTAGTGAAAGCAAAGTCAGGTAAAGGCTGAGATGGGATGCAAATGAGCCCTAAAGATTAGCGAAGGGGCGGGGCTGCAAAGCGTAAACTCCTTAATCAATACCCTGACTGCCTTATCCCACCCGCCTTCGCTGAGATGGTCTGAGTGTGAACTCTGGCAGTATACACACACACCCTAATTTAAAGCGGGGGTTGGGAGTGGGGTGGGGAGGGTTCTCCATATGGAGTGGAGTGGCAAAAAAAAAAAAAAAAAAAAAAAGCTCCTGTGACTTGCTTTATGCCAAAATATACGTAGCCATTCTCATAATTTTTTTTAATAAAAATCATGTGTATAGATGTGTGTGTGCTTGAGAACCTAGCATAACATCTCTGGAGTTTGGGGCAATTGTGAGTCACCTGAAAGGGAAATGAACTGTAGTCCTCTGGAAAAGTAATATACGCTTTTAACCACTGAACCTACATCCACACAGTGGAGCAATAGTCATTCTATATATAACTTTTTCATCATCACAAACTCCATTCACTAAGTATATTAATTATTTTCCCCTATTCCCATCACAAAATAAACAATGCTTCTGTTTATAAATTTTCCTACTCATACAATATTTCTTAATTTGTAACTCCCATATTTGATCAGTTATACAACCTTCAAGTTTTTAATCCACGTGGTACCATGTGACAGAACTTTTTTCCTGACTGACTTGCTGGTGTATGCCTATAAACCCTGCCAACCCAGGGTCATCTGAGCAGGAGGATCTAGAATTGGAGACCAGAGTGCCATTACAGAGTAAGGCCTTGTCTCCAAACAAACCAATTCTCTCCTCCTCCATTATGTTGCTTTAATGGCTGAACACACTTATTGTAAAAAGTACTTAGAGATTCATCGTGCCTTGTTTTCACTGCCTATAGTAGGTCTAAAGCCCTTATCAATATGGGTGTAAAAGGCTATCTGGTAAACTGACAGCAGCAGCTTCGTGCAGAATGGTCTAAGGTATGCAGGAGCTGCAGTCACTACTACAGAGGAGGCAGTATGGGCAGAGCCAATGCCACCTGGTGCCTCTGCCCAACGAGCAGAGCTGATAGCCCTAACTAAGGCATTAAAACTGGGGCAGGGGCAAAAAGTTAGCATCTACACTGACAGCTGATATGCCTTTGCAACTGCATATGTACATGGGACAATATATAAAGACAGAGGTCTGCTGACTGCAGAAGGAAAAAATGTCAGGAATAGAGATGAGATCCTGGCCCTCCTTAAACCACTATGACTACCCAAGAAACTGGCCACTATTTACTGCCCAGGACACCAAAGAAGAGATGGGCCAGTCCCCAGGGACAACAGTCTGGCAGACAAGACAGCCTGGCAGGTGGCACTCCAGGCTGATGTAGCTTCTGCCCATACATTAATAGACCCTAGAGCACCCAACCTACCAGAACATCCACGGTATACTAAGGAAGATATTTCCTGGATTGAGACCCTCCCCATGACCCAGTGCATAGACGGGTGGTGGAGAACTGCAGATAGTAAAATCATCTTGCCTGATCATCTAGGAGATAGACTGCTTGCCAAGATCCATTGATCCTCCCATATGTGAACATGGAGAATGCAGGACTTGGTCAGACAGGCAAGAATAAAAATCAAAGACGTACAGCAAAAAATTGTAGGCATTGTTAGCAACTGCAAAGCTTGCCAACTCACCAATGCTGTTGCCAAATCAAAGAACCCTGGGTCTCGACTCAGGGGGAAGAGGCCTGGAGTTTATTGGGAAATAGACTTCACTGAGATAAAACCTGACAAGTATGGTTACAAGTATTTGCTAATATTTTTAGACACTTTTTCAAGATGAACAGAGGTATTTTCCACCAAATATGAAACGGCGCAAGCGATGGCAAAGAAATTACTTGAAGATATCCTGCCAAAGTATGGATTTCCTACTATGATAGGGTCAGATAATGGACCAGCTTTTGTGTCCCAGGTAAGTCAGAATTTAGCCCTTTCTGGGGAGTGATTGGAAGTTACATTGCACATATAGACCCCAGAGTTCAGGGCAGGTAGAAAGAATGAATCATACACTAAAAGAGACCCTGACTAAATTGACCTTGGAGACTGGCGCAGACTGGGTGGCTCTCCTTCCCTTTGCCTTATATAGGACCAGAAACTCCCCTTATCAGATGGGACTATTCCTATTTAAAATTATGTTTGGCATCCCCTCCCCCATCATCCCTAACCTCCAGGCAGACTTGCTAGCAGAACTAGATGACCAAGGTCTTCTCGATGCTATACGAGGAGTTCAGTGGGCCCACAAGGAATTGTGACCCAAACTCAGGACCCTCTATAAATCTGGTTCCCCCCCTGAACCCCATAGGTTTCAACCAGGAGACTGGGTCTATGTTAAGAGACATCGCCTAGGGTCCTTAGAAGCCAAATGGAAAGAACCTTATATTGTTCTGCTGACCACACCCATAGCCATCAAAGTTGATGGTATAGCCACTATTCCCACACCAGGCCAGCAGACCCTGTCACACTCAAGATTTCCAGAATAAAAAATAAGAAGCTTTAAATGACCCAGACAACCCCCTCAAACTCCTAGTGTGGTGGCTAAAGCAGTAATGTGGCTGCCACTAGATACAGAAGAGTCCCATGATCGGGAATCTCAGGCACCAGTCAGAGGGGGGAATGTAGGGCCTGGATTCATTTTGGGGGCAGGGCCTAGGTCTGTGAGTGAACTTCCACAGCAGTCAATGGATTCAAAGGTTGGATTCGCACCAGAAAACTCCAATGGCTGCTGCACCTTACCCCTTTGCCCAATCCTGGAACATCAAGGTGTATCCCATCTTGATTACATAGGTTTTACTTTAAAAACCCCCGCCTGGTAGGGCAATGCTCTCTTACCCACTTCTGCTGTGCAGAGCTAGGTGATCGACCCAGGTTCTCATTCTCTGTAGGCAGCAGTAAAATCCCCACTCATAACAATGTGTCCAGCCTCCCTGGTGGAAATTCTTACTCACAGGCATAACAGTCAGAATGCAGGCATCTGAGAACATGGCTTAGTCTGTAAAGTACCTGTCACATTAGCCTGTGGACCCACAAAAAAGCTGAATTCATTCTTGAACCCTAGCCCTGGGGGACAGAGACAGGTCCCTGGGATTTTTGGAGACTTTTGTCTCCAAAAATAAAGTGAAGAGTGACAAAGGAAGAGAGCCAACATCAACTTCTGGCTTTCACAGGTCTGTATGTACTTGGCTGTGACAGGTTTTCCCTAGGAAGATATAGCACACACATCTATTCAGCCCAGAAAGGGAACCATAAAGACAGACAAAAGTAATGATTATACTGTTCTGCCCAGTCTCAGGGACCCCCAGAAAGATCCCCAGAATCACAATGACTCTCCGAATGCAAATGCAAAGCAAGGTTTATTACAGTTATATAACTGGGCTCAGATCCTGCTAGTGGGGGAGTAAGCTAGCTCCCTTACCCAAAAGCAAAACTTTTTAAAGCAAAGATCAAAGACCATAGAAATGCCATTATTAGGCTTGGGAGTGAGGGGCCCAGAGAAAGCTTCTTTACTATTGCTGGCAGGTGGGCAGCTGCTGTCCCACTGGTTGTCTTAGGATGGGGAGAAGATATTTTCCAGCTGGGCAGAAATGCCCTCTGATTACCCAGGACTTTGGGCACTTGGCCTTGGGTGCTTGGGGGTTTAGAAACGTCTCAGGATGGGGGACTAGAAACTGCTCAGCTCCCAAAATACCTCCAGGCCTTAAGGTGGATGGACTGTAGTTTCCACAATAGCCAAGTCCAGCTTTGTGAATTTTGGCATTTTCACTGGGGTTACACGCAGGAGCTTCTGTGAAAGTTACTTCCAGGAGTAGGGATTACTCAAAAAGCAGACACATCAGTGAGAAGCCTACTCCAGCCTGGGTGATGATTCATGAAACTGCAACCCTGGACCTCTCTGCAGAACTTGGTGGCAGTATCTAAGCCTGAGAAATCTCTCACAACCAAGTCAGCTCATCTGGTGAGCATGTCTCCTCCCTCCAGAATCTTCCAATTTTTTATTTTCCCAGACACGTGACATTTTGTTTACTTCTATGGTGGTTGGAATGAGAACTGTACCCCATCGACTCATGTATTCGAATACTTGGTTCCCAATTTGTGGGACCGTTCGGGGAAGTTATGGAACCTTTAGGAGGTGAAGCCTTGCTAGAGGAAGTACATCACTGGGGGTGGGCTTTTTAAAATTTATAACCTCACTACCTTCTTGTCTGGGTTCTCTGTTCCATGTTCCTGATTGAAGATGTAATCCTTACACATCTTCTTCCAGCCATTACTGCCATGCCATTTAGAACCATAAGCCCCAATAAACTTTCTTCTACAAGCTGCTTTGGGCACAGTGTTTTATCACAGTGACAAAGAGTAACTGATACAACCCCTGGGGATCTCATGAGCTTTCCTCTAAAGGATTAATTTGGAGGATATTGACATACACCATGCACAGACATGCACACGTGCATACACACACACAAGAAAGGAAAAATGGAAAAATGTATTTGGTGTGAACACAGGTGATACACACAGGGTATTTCATGGCCTCCTTGCATTGGCCATTGCTTTCTGTTCTTGCTGCTTATGTATCAGCAGCTGGACTGGACAGCCATTAGAACCCACAGGGACAATGCTTACAGCACCCAATGGTCCCTCTGCCATGCTCACTCCCATCCTTCTTTTCCTCAGGCAGACCACCTTCTCTGTTTCAATGTCCTGGAGCCCCAGGCAGCCAAGTTCCATCTGTCTCCTCTCAGCAGCAGAGGGAGCCCATACTCTACCAAAAGGGATCGAATTCCTCGTTATACTCCAAAGCAGAAAAGCCTGCAATTGCTGCTTTGTGCCACACAGCATGTCATCACAGACAGAGCTCTAATTTCCCTCATGCACCTCTGTTGCTGTAAATCCATGCTCCGTTATGGGCCCATGTGCGAAGATTCACTCTTTGAAAGCCTCGGCCAGTTTGGTGGGTGAGGTGGAGTTTCAGTGCTGCTCTTGCTGCACACTGTAGTGTGTGCCGTCACCTCCCGCACTCAGGGCTTGTCCCTCGATGACTTCACCTAGCAGTCTCTTAGCTATGGTGTGTCAGCTGATCACTTATGTCATGGAAGACATCATGATAGTCACCAATGGTGGCAAAATGCAAGAGGCAGCTCAGCTGGCCAGAGTCTCCTAACCCAGCAGCTGTAGATGGATGCTAGATTGCCTGGTCAGGGCTTCTCTCTCCCTGGCTCCCCAGAAGAGCAGCATGGTCAGCACCTCTCTGACCCTTACTTTTGGTGCTTTTGCTCTACAAATGATCAAACAGAGCAATGCACTCCTCTCTCACATCAAACTCAGTGTGCAAGTAGATGATCAGTGAAGACAGAGGCTGAGATACTGATGTTACATTCACAAATGTTTCTTCAGCCACACAGGTTTCGTCTGGGGACATGGCAAGTTTGGTTGCAAGCCATTACAGTAAAGTCAATCACAAGATTTCTACCAGTGGGTATAAAAGTTATTCTTACAGGACTGGAGAGAGGGCTCAACAGTTAAGTGCACTTGCTGCTCTTGTATAGGACCAGGGTTTGGTTCTCAGTCTCATAACCTGACATTAGTTCCAAGGACATGCAGTGTTCTCCTCCGGCCTCTGGGGGGCACCCACATGCACACTCTACACTTGGGCACACATACTACACATAAAAATAAAACAATATTTTGGGCTGGAGAGGTGGCTCAATGTTTAAGAGCACTGGCTGTTCTTAACCCTGAGTTCAATTCCCAGCAACCACATGGTGGTTCACAACCATCTGTGGTGAGATCTGGCACCCTCTTCTGGTTCATGCAGGCAGAACACTGTATGCATAATAAATAAAATCTTTTTAAAAATGGGCCTGTAGGGAAGTCTGTGGGGCATATTCTTGATTGATAATTTACTTGGGACGGCCCTGCTCACTGTGAGTGGTGCATCCCTAGGCAGGTGGTCTTGAACTGTATAAGAAAACAGGCTGGGGCTGGAGAGATGGCTCAGAGGTTAAGAGCACTGACTGTTCTTCCAGAGGACCTGAGTTCGATTCCCAGCGACCACATGGTGGCTCAGAGCCATCTATAATGACATCTGGGACCCTCTTCTGTATACTGTATACATAATAAACAAATAAATAAATAAATAAATAAAAACAAGCTATGGGGAGCAAGCCAGTAATTGGCCTTCCTGTGTGGTCTCTGCTTCAGTTCCTGCCTCCAGGTTCCTGCCTTGAATTTCAGCCCTGACATCTCTCAGTGTTCAGTAGACGCTAAATAAATTCTAAGTTCCTTTTGGTTATGGTGTTTGTCTCAGCAACAAACATTGGCCCTAGAATGTAGTTTAAGTGCACAGCATTCCATCTACAAAGAACACTTTATTGGGCATCCAATGTCTTTTTAATTGAAAACACTTTTGCTAACTAGCAATGCTTGTGTGGGCATTTTGCCTGCATGTGTGATTGATTCTGCACCATGTGAGTGTAGTGCCTGTGGAAGCCAGAAGAGGGAGTCATATTCTGCTGGAACTGGAGTTACAGATGGCTGTGAGCTGCTGTATAAATGCTGGGAATTGAACCCAGGGCCCCTGGAAGAGCATCTAGTGCTCTTAACCACTGAGCCATCTCTCTACCATCTTTCCATTTTTAGGAGTAAGTTAGTACTAGTCTGTGCCATGTGTTTGGTGGTTTTTATGCATCTACATAGGTGCAGAGCTACCTACCACACTCAAAATGAAGTCAAAATCTGCTTGTAAAATTGAGTCTCTCAGGGAAAGCACAGCCTGAATAACCACTGTTTTCATGAATTGGTGTAACTCAGGGGAGGGGGATGTGGTGGGATCAGGCACTAATTACCAAGACCTAGAGGTGTGGCTTCTAGGTCTTGAGGACTCTTGTACACACTGCCTTCTCTCCCTATGTGTTCTCCTGTGCTCTTAGAAAGAGCACCCCCTGCTGCCACCACCGCTGAAACAGTCCAACTTTCCAGGAACCCGCTTTAGGGTTCAATTTCCGTTTCAGTGAGTTTTTCATATAAACTCTTAGTAAATATTAATTTCTTTATATAATCAGTTGCTACTGAATAATTCCTATAATAGGGACATCCTGAACTCAACACTCATTCATCCATTTACTCATTCAAGAAGTGTTTTAAGCTAAGCAGTGGCACATGCCTGTAGTTGTAGCTACTTGGGGGTGGGGTGCTGTTAAGGGAAGATCATATGAGCCCTGGAGTTCATGACAGGATTGGGCAACACTGAGAGACTGTGCCTCGATGCATAGAGAAGTAAATGTGTTAGCCAGGGTTCTCTCTCTCTCTCTAATGTGCTTGTGTGTGTGTTTGTGTGTGTGTGTGTGTGTGTGTGTATGAAATTTATTGGAATGATTTACAGGCTGTAGTCTAGCAATGGCTGGCTGTAAATAGAAAGTCCAAGAATCTAATAGCTGATCAGCCCCACGAGGCTGGGTGTCTTAGCCTGTCTTCTGTATATGCTAGAATCTCAAAGATGTAGGCTGCCATGTCAGTGAAGGAATGGCTGTGTTGATGAGGGGAAGCAGAGGAAGACTGAAGGAACCATTCCTTCTTCCATTGTCCTTCCAGTAGAAGGGGTGTCTCAGATTAAAGGTATGACCTCCAGCCTCAAGACTCCATCAAAGGCTTCAAGGTCCCGACCACAAGTGTACTCTCCATTTCTTGATTATAGTTCATTCCAGATACAGTCAAGTTAACAACCAAGAATAGCTACCACAGTAAATAAATAGACAGGTATGGTAATGCATGCCTATAATCCTAGCACTTATGTAGTGGAGGCCTGGACTGCATATCAAGAGTTTGAGGCCTGGACTACATATCAAGATCTCATCTCAATCTAAATAATAAATGGACGGACGGACGGACGGATGGATGGATGGATGGATGGATGGATGGATGGGTCACAGGAATCCTAAATGGTCTTAATAAAAACCTGGGGCCTGATATTGGGGAAAAGTTGAAAGAGCATAGAGACAGAGGAACAAGAGATTAGAATCTTCTCACACTACCGAATCTTCAGACTGAAAGAGGAAGTTCCTGTCTTTATGAATGCCTCTGCGTCCTCAGCTGAGAGAGAAAGACAGCAACCAGCGAAGGGCTGAACTCCTGTCTTCTCCTGCCTTATATCCCTTTATCTACTCAGCCAGGCCTTATACCAACAGTTCTAATGCTGGAACTGAGGAAACAGAGACCGGAAGATCATGAAGTCCAAGGCTAGCCTAGGCCACATAGTAAGTCAAAGCCAGCCTGAGCTACATAGTGAAACCCTGTCCTCAAAAATCCAATGGGTAAAGCATGTAGCCGGGTGAGAAAGCACTTGCCTATCATTTGCAGGGCCCTGGGTTTGATTCCCCAGTGTTGAAAAAAAATTGAACAAATACAAGTGATTGATCTAAATTTCACTTTGAAGTCAGAGAAAATTACTATTCAGTGTGAGGAGACTTCTTACATCTATGCATTCATTCATAATTAAGCCAACTGTGCCATACAGGAATGTATGCATATGAATGTGTGTATGTATGCACAGATCTCATATCAAGATAAATGCTTGTGAAAAAAGAACCAAATGGTTTTTATTTTTTTGATTTTTGTGAATTAAAATCCTCCCACTGACTTTGCAGTCAGCACCCCAAATCAAAAGTTATTAACATCAATGTTAATCAATGTAAATCAGCAAGCATTTTCAGGACAGTGAAAGTGAGTTTATTATGCTTCTTGAAAAGATAACCACACCCAACAAACAGATAGTTTCAAAAATGCCCCCAATGATAAACTCAGTGAAATCCTCCAAGCTTTACCTATAGGTCCATCTACCCCTGGAGGGGGCAGACTGGGGAGAAATTTGGTATGTGAGTGGGCAGAGCCTTCAGATGGGCAAGGAACGGGCTGCCTGAGGAAGTGCAGATGAGACCTCTGGGTCCCTCCATGGCTACAATGAACTCCTCCAAGGCTACAATGAGTATGCCGGAACAAGAGGAACAGATGTCATCACAGTTTTGCTTGGTTTCTTTTGAGGGTTCTCTCCTTGCCTTGGTAGATAGATCTCCAATCTGTATCATCACAGAGTTCCTGGTACTGGAGGTTTAGACCAAAGCCCAGGCACACTGGTCTCCAACAGCCACCACCTCCATAAACCAGTTCAAGAATTCTCAGAATGTCACTAAGGTCACCCATTAAGAGACCAGAGCACTGTAAACACAAGCTTGTCCTTTAACAAGGCTATGTGACCCACGTGATATCACTCACCTGTCCTGGCTTTGAACCCTATTTAACCACCTGGGGTGATGCATTGTGTATCTAATAAGATTGCCTGAAGATCAGAAGACAGAACCAGCACAGAGTTAGCCAAAGAGGTCAGGCAGTGGTGACACATGCCTTTAATCCTAGCACTCAGGAGGCAGAGATCCATCTGGATCTCTGTGAGTTCAAGGCCACATTGGGCTACATGGGATTGATCCAGTCCAAAAGAGAAAGAGAGCCAGACTATGGTGGCTCACACCTTTAATCCCAGCACTTGGGATGTCACACCTCTGCTCCCAGTACTTGGAAGCATACACCTCTTTAATCCCAGCACTAGGAAGTTTGAAACAGGAAGTGATATGGCCCAACAGGAAGTGATATGGCCGGGCAGAGAAAGGAATGTAAGGCGGGAGGAGACAGGATCTTCCATTTCAGCCTGAGGAGTTGGCAACGTGAGAAATGGCTGCGGCTTGTTCTCTGTCTCTCTGATCTTTTAGCATTTGCCCCAATATCTGGCTAAAGATTTTTATTATTAATACCAATTAGGATTCCTACAATAATCACCCTTTTATTGTCCATTTTCATACGTGTGTGTGGTAGACATGTGTATGCGTGCTTGCACATGTGTGTTTGTGTGTGTATGTAAAGGCCCCAGTTGGATATCCAGCATCATCCTCAGTCACTCTTCCATCTTAGTTATTGAGGCAGGACTTTCAGTCAAACCCAGAGCTCACTGATGTGGCTACTCTCCATAGGCAACTCAGCCTTCTGAGGCTGAGGCTGGAATTACAGGCATGCTACCACACCCACCTGGCATCTAGTGGGTTTTAGGGACCTCACCTCCAGGCCTCACTTGGGCTGTAAACACTTCAACCCTGGACCCTCAACTTACATTTTTTTTTTAAACAGAAGGCCAAAAAAATATGATTAGTTAAAAAAAATAATACTGTATAGAATGTTTTGAGAATTAGAAGCTTCTCCTCAATTAATTTTAAGTTGAATTCATTGTCTTCTAAAATTAAAATTCCTATGTCTGACTCTAAATCTTTTCATATATCATTCGGCCTTTTGTTTGTCTTATTGCAGTCAGTTTACAATCTCTAGTTTTTTCTTTAGAAGAAAACTATCTTCTTTTCCCTAAGAGAGTGTGTTTGGATAAAAACAACAACAAAAATTGGCATTTTTGTTATCGAAAATAAAAGCTTTATATATAACCACAAGATTATGTGATTATGAAATATTTGGATAAAAAGTGGAAATTTCAGTGGGCTGTGTGTTAGCTTTCTGTTACTGTGACAAAATACTTGGCAGAATCAACTTAGAGGAGAAGTTAATTTTGGTCCATGGCCTCAGACCATGGGTATCATTTGTCTCTTCAGGAGGCTCATGCTGAAGCTGAGCATCTTGGTGGCAGGCGTGTGCTGAGTTACCTCACAGGTGAGTGATGTCACATGGGTCACATAGCCTTGTTAAAGGACAAGCTTGTGTTTACAGTGCTCTGGTCTCTTAATGGGTGACCTTAGCGACATTCTGAGAATTCTTGAACTGGTTTATGGAGGTGGTGGCTGTTGGACACCAGTGTGCCTAGGCTTTGGTCTAAACCTCCAGTACCAGGAACTCTGTGATGATACAGATTGGAGATCCATCTACCAGATTGGAGGGAGGCAGAAAGCAAGAGGAAGGATCCAGGGATGAGATACAGCTCCCAGCTCCATGGACCCACCCTTTTCCATCTCCTTGGTTACCACCATCCACAGATAGCTCATCAAATCATGGAGCTGCCAATGGATGAATCCTCCGATGAAGTCAGAACCCTCCACCAAAGCTCTGGGGACTGAGCCAGCCAGACTCTGCTGGGACAAAATACCAGTATGAGTGAGGAAATGTTTTCAGTCATTCAGGGCAGGAAGACATAGAAGAATGGCAGGACAGAGTGTTAGTTTTTTTGCACGTGTCGCGTGAATGGCTTCTCAACACCAGGAGTACCACACGAGAGTTTATTACAGCAGCGAGCAGAGATAGGGGCAGAAGGGAGCAGAGAGAGAGACGAAGAGGGGCGGGGACTCCGTGTGAGCCATTTCTATAAAAGGGTGAGTGGGTCCATGTTTGCATCGCCACACCCAGGGGCATAATTGACACTGTTATATTCCAGGTGAATGCAAGTTTTGGAAATCCTTACATTTCACCCTTTGATATATATATAAAAAAACTGGGTTTATGGTCGGTAACGGGTCATCGTGGTAAATACAAGCTTTGAAAATCCTTACATAGAGTACCCAAAGGCATGGCCCCAGTGATGAAGCCCTGGCTGCCACAGTGCCTTCATCTCCTTCTCAATAGTTTGCTTGTAAGTAGATTAAATCATTGGTCAAGCCATAGCCCTTATGATCATTTTTAAAAAATTATTTATTTGTTTTATGTGTATGTACCTGTGTGTATGCATGTGCACCAGGCAGATGAATGTTATCAGATGGCAGAGTTGGGCACTGGATCCCTGGAACTGGAGTTACAGGTGGTTGAGAGTCACCATGTGAGTACAACCAAACTCCAGTCCTCTGCAAGAGCGTCCAGTGAACCATCTTTCTAGCCCCTCTAAATGGATTTCTAAACCCTAGCAAATATACCATTATGCTTTTACTGCTGCAGAGAGGCCTGAGTGACAGGCATCCATGGCTCGTCCTACTTCTTGTGGGAATTACCAGATGTCCCAATCTCTTGTTTACCAACTTTTCATTAAAACACTAGAGTACAACAACTGTTAAAAAACTATACTTTCAAAAGGTTTATTTATGCTTATATGTGTCATATTCCTGGAAATTGGAGCTACAGCAGGTGTAAGCAGTTATGAAATCTTGCCCTACTATGTGCATCTGATCACTAATTAGAAAACATATTTCTGGGCTGGAGAGATGGCTCAGTGGTTAGGAGCACTGACTGTTCTTCCAGACGACCTGAGTTCAATTCCCAGCACCAACATGGCAGCTAACAACTGTCTGTAATTCCAAGATCTGACACCCTTACACAGTTATACATGCAGGCAAAACACTAGTTCACATAAAATAAAAATAAACATTAAAAAAAGAAACCTGGTTCTCTGAAATGGCAGCAGGTGCAATTAGCCACTGAGTCATTTTCCTAGCCCTCCAGCTATAGTTTTTAATCATTTTTTTTTTAAATTTGTGGTAGGTGGTAGGCAAATTTGATCCTTTTACCTGTCAGGATTTTACCTGTCAGATTTATCTAAATCTTGAGTCATTTAGGAATTCAAGAACCAATTCTTGGTTGGGACGTCTTTCTATGACTAAAGCCAGGAGTCAGTAAAGAGCCGAACACAATAATGACAGAATGACATCTTTGGGGAGGTCCAGCCCCCTAGAAGATCTTGACCTACTGTGTGCGTCTGATCACTAATTTGAAAAACATGTTCCTACTCAGACACTGCTGAAATAAATGAGCTAAAAACATTAGTTATGTAAATTAAAACCAAAGGCATCAAACTTTGCATTTCTGATTACATACTCAAACCATACAATTACAGCGTATAAAATCAATTTTTACTATAGTCATAAGTAGCAATTAGACATAGAGTTTTAAAATTCAAATGATATTTGTATTAGATGAAATTTCTCCTCTTCCCCCAGCCCCAGGAAAACATCTGACTAGAAAATGATCTCCTGTGGTTCCTTTCTTCATAAGGAGACTTCCAAAATAGCTACTTGTGACTCATTTCAGCTTAGGGGATGAAATGGGAAAAAAAATGATATTGATTCCTTCCAAACTCTGTGTCATTAGGGTCAGGGGTTCATAGTCCTCAAAAATTTCAAGATTTGATGCCCCCAAAAAGTTGGGAAGAAAATGAGGGCAAATAAATAAAAGAAGAGAGCAGAAAATAAAGATGAGTTCCATTTTGTTTTTTGGATTTTGGTGATGGTGGTAGTTGTGTGTGTGTGTGTGTGTGTGTGTGTGTGTGTGTGTGTGTGTGTGTGTGTTTCTAGAGGGAGTAAGCAATAGAGTGTTTGGAAACCATAAGAACCCAAAACCTGGGTTATGATCTTTAAGCACCATTCTTTCCTAAAAGAAACCAACACTTCCTTAAAATGATGGATTCCAGATGTGGAGAAAAACAGAAAGTGTGTGTGTGTGTGTGTGTGTATACAAATCAAACTTGGATATACTCAGGATTGGTAGAAACATGTTCAGAGGACACCCGGTTTAGTTTAATCTATGGGTGTGTGCATGTGAGTGTAGGTGCCCGTGGAGCCCAGAGGAGGGCATCAGATTCCCTGAAGCTGGAGTTAATAGTTGTTGTGAGCCACCCACACATGAGCTGGGAACCAAACTTAGGTCCTCTATAAGAGCAGCAAGTGTTCTTAACCATTCAGCCATTTTCTTCAGTCCAAGAAGTAGTTTTCTGAAGCAAGATTTTTTTGTAACTGACTTAAGCAAAATTTATCAGTGACTATTCTTTTTTTTAAAAACTTTATTTATTTATTACTTATTTATTTATTTGCCTTGGTGTTTGCCTGGAACTGGAACTACAGACAGTTGTTAGCTGCCATGTGGGTGCTGGGAATCGAACCTGGGTCCTCTGGAAGAGCAGACGGTGCTCTTAACCGCTGAGCCATCTCTCCAGCCCCATCAGTGACTATTCTATTAGTTACCTTTCTCCTCATGATGATAAGATCCCTGAAGAAGCAAGGTAAGAGAGGAGAGGGGTTTTAGCTCATGGTTTCATGGTGAGGAAGACATGGTAGCTGGCAGCCTGTCGATGGAGGTGTGAGCTTGTAGCAGCTTGCCACATCACCCTGGAAGACGGGATACAAAGAACATTTGGTCTGGAAGTGGGGACAGGAAACCCATTTCCTTGAGGTAGGCCCTACCTCTTAATGGTTCCAAATTCTCCCATAAAAGCACCACAAGCCAGGGACCAACTGTTAAAACATACGATCCTCTGGGAGATATTTCATATGTGAAGTGTGACAAAAGCTAAATCATGTCTGTGTTAGCTTCCTAGCACTGTGACAGCATACCTAACAACATATCTGAGAGGGAAAGTTTATTTTGATTTTGGTTTGTGGACACTTGATTGTCTTGGTTTTGGATCTATGGCTAGATTGGGTGTCATGGTGGGGAGTAGTGATGAACCCAAGCTGCTTGACCTCATGACAGTCAGGAAGAAGAGGCGGATGACATAAAAATGCAGGTGGGGTGGGCACAGGGATAAGATCTATTCCCTAAGGGTAGGACCCGGAGCAGAGCTGTTACACTTGCATTAGGGAACCTTTCCCAGAGCAAGGACTGTAACACTTTGTTGGGGGAACTGTCCCCCACCAGACAGAGCTGTAGTAACACTTCTGTTGTGATACTGTTTCCTTATGCACTGTAGGTATTCTTTAGTTCCACACTCCATACACCAGACTCCACACTTGTTTCCACCACCCTCCAATAGCCCATTAAATTCAGAATCTGGAGGCTAGAGAGCTAGATCAGTAGTTAAGAGCATAGAAAGTTCAGGTTCTAGACTCGTGTTGGAATGCTCACAACAGCTTGAAGCTCCAGATCTGGGGAACATAGTGCTCTCTTCTGGCCTCCATGGGATTTACACTCACTGTGCAAACCCCATACACATACACAGAATTGAGCAGCAGCAATAACAATAAATCTTTACCTTCAAATTTATCAATGGGTTAATCTTTTGGAGTAGCCAGAGGTCTCTTGGTCCAATCGCTTTCCCCAAAGTCCTACTTCTGGACATTACTGCCAGGGAAACTGATGTTCAATACAGGAGCCTCTGGGAACACTGAAGACCTGACTATAACAGCCATTGAACAGTGCATTGTTGGAAAGGATGCTCATGCCTTCAAGCATCACCTCAAAGACTTATTTGTTATACAGAAGGGAGGAGAGATGTAGAGAGGCTCAGCTGAGAACACTGCTGCCCTTGTGGAGGCCACAGGTTTGGTTTCCAGCCCCCACATGGTAGCTCATGACCATTCCTCATTCCAGTACCAGGAGACTCTGTCCTTCTGACCTCGAAAGTACACCAGGCAGGCATGTGATACACATACATACATGCAGGCAAAACATTCATACACAAGAAAAATAAATCCAAGAAAAGAGAGGAAAAGGGGTCTTCTCCATGGAGAGGTCTGCAGATATCATAACTGAGTTCCAACTCTGCCATCAGTAAGGGACAGCTGATGCTGTGCGTCTTGCAGCATAGCACTCATTTCCTGTTACTTCTGGAGGTCCTGTCAAGGGCCAATGGTGTTGAACTCAATCTAATTTATAGGGATTATCAGAACAATTCAAATTGAGGGACACTACCAAACAGCATGCTCAGGTTCTAAAACTGTCAGCTTCAAGAATGACCAAGACAGGCCAGGCATGGTGGGGCACTCCTCTGATTTCAGCACTAAGGAGGCAGAGGCAGGAGGATCTCTGTGAGTCTGAAGTCAGTCTGATCTATATAGTGAACTCCAGGACTGCCAAGACTACACAGAGTGACCCTGTCTCAAAACAAACAAATGAACAAACAAAAACTAATCTCCAAGATGAGGCTGGAGCGATGGCTCCGTGGTTAGGATTGTAGGACCTGAGTTTAGTTCCCACATTCAACTTCTTGTAACTCCATGTCCAGGGAGACTGGCGCCCTCTTCTGGCTCTGTGGCACTGCACTAATGAACATGCCTCCCCTCATTATAGTGTATATGAAGGCTTACCACACTATTAGTTCAGTATTTCTGGAGAGTTAAAAATAATCCTAATGACTGAAGTGAGCGTGGGACTCTATAGGCTACACAGAAAGTGAAAAGCTATGCAAAGCAGTACTCTGAGTACCTTCTATGAGGTCAACACCCATGATGGAGTGGGACTTTGTAGTAATGCAGATGCCTGAGGGCCACCTATACAGTAACCCATCACTGCGCTGTATATAAGAAGCCCCAAAATTAACTGGTTTCAAGAAAATAAATAAATAGGTAGATAAATAAATTTTAAATAAAAAGTTGAAAGGAACAATATAATTAGTTCCTTATTACTTTATTTATCTAAATATGTTAGGTAACTCTTAACAAAATTATGGGTTTATTTTTGATAATGAATTATTAAATGAATGTGAAATCATTGTAACCGACTTTTCTTCAGTTAACAGCTAATTGACTTTCATGAATTTTTAACTTTTGAATAAAAATATATTAGCATGGCTATAAATGAAAAGGTTACAAAAAAATGTCCTGGGGCTGGAGAGATGATAGTTTAGCATGAAGAGGACCTCAGTTCAATTCCCAGAATTAACACCTGTGACAACAGGAACACCGTGCCCTCTGCTGGCTGCCTCAGGCACCAGGCACAAAAACATGAATGTGAAACACCCATACACATAACATTAAATAAATAAATCTAAAAATAATTTTAAGGAGCCGGAGAGATGACTCAGCAGTTGAGAGCACTGGCTACTCTTCCAGAGGAGAGGACTCAGGTTAAATTCTCAGCATTCACATTGTGATTCGCAACCATCTGTAACTCCAACTCCAGGGGATCCAACACCATCTTTTGGCCTTTATGGACACCAGCACACACATGGTGCATAGGTATACTTATTTAAAACTAATAAACAAATAAATAGAGTGAATGAAAAGAGCTGGTGTGATAGTTCAGTGGTTGTCCACTGGTTGCCTAGCAACCCAGCATCCACAAGGGCCTAGGTTCCATTTTCAATACTTCACTCATGCACATACACAAAAACCCCTGCCTAGAGAGAAATGTTTGATTAGTCACCAGCTCACAAAATGAGGAAGCTGCTCTCCATAGGATGCGGATGCCCACATATTTGTCTTGATAGAACACGCCAATGAAGAAACTGAGCCTAAAGTCACTTGTTAGAGAACTTTATAAGATTTTAATGTCTAAGAATCCAAATTAGCACGTCTCTGTCCAAGGGGTATGAGAAGCTAATCTGAGTATAATGATGTGATAATGTAGGGATCCAAGCCACTTGCCTGTGCTGTGAGTTATAGCGAGGCCATTAATAGACTCCATCAGCTGGGGCCTGATTCCGAAGGTATAACAAGAACAGTCCCCAGGGTGACCCTTGGTGACAAGAAGGGTCAGCTGACGCTCAAGGTTGATGTCCTCACGGTGGGGTCTGGGGAGCGACTTCTGCTTAGAGTCCTGAATGAAAACCACGTTTAACATTCAGAGTTCTCAAAAGGGAGCTCCTTTGAGTAAATGACAAAGACTGTGGGAGGGGAGGAGGCTGGGGGCCCTTGATTAATTCCACCCCCCCTCTCTGCAGGCCCGACTTCTGGAACAGCCGACCCACGTGTCTGTTTGAAGTCAAAGGGGTGGGCCGATTCAAAGCAGGCATCAATACACTTCAGGATAATTACGTGTCTAATTGAGTGTCTAAATTCAGCTGAACTTACATGGAGTCCTGTCATGTCTGCAGTGCCAATTCACTCATGTCTAAGCTCACATATTTTCTCTTATGTATTTATGTGTGGTGTGTGTTTGTGAAGTGCGTGTGTTGTTTTAGGGTATGTGTGTAAGGTGTTTGTGTGGTATGTTTGTATTTGTTGTGTGTGTTCTCTGTGTGGTGTATAGTGTGTCTGTGGCTGGTGGTATGTAGGGTGCAGTCTGTCCGTGATGTGTGTGTGTTCATGTGTGTTTGCATATCCATGCATGAGCATGTTGAGGTCAGAGGAAGATATCAGTTGCCTTCCTCCAGCTCTCCCCCTTATTCCCTTGAGTCAGGGTCTCCCCTTGAACATGAAGTCTGCCATTGCAGGTAGACTGAGCTCTCAAAATCTGCCTGTCTCCATCTCGAAACACTGAGGTTACACTATACACAGCATGCCTGTTTTTCTCTCGTGTGTGTCTGTTGTACATGGGTGCTGGGGATTTGAACTCAGGACCTAATGTCTGTGCACACTAGACAAGCTCTCGATAATTAAGCTGCATCTCCAGCCTGCTCCCGTTTTCATAAGGCCCTAATCCCAACCTGAGGTCCTGCATTCATGCTGTAGTCTTTAAAGGTTCCCTGTCATCATTTTGTGGGGTCTAGCACTTCAATGCAGGACACAGACATCCAGACTATAGCAAAAAGAAAAACAATTATATAGTAACCTTTTTTTCACTATGACTTTTATCAACAGATTTTTCTTTTATCTCTGGGGAAGGAGTTATTACATTTTGGAGGGTGAAAGACATTGCTTTAACTCTTGCATAATCCGTTAAACATTTATGAAGTACCTACTGATACACTGGATTCTCTCTGTTAGCGCATGCTGACTGATCTGGTTTTGTTCTTCTTGGCTTGACACCTCAAATGAACTTGAGTGCCAGTGTGGCATGAATGGGACGTGGCTCTGTGTAGAAATCCTCAGTGCTCCGGGGAGCACTGTGCATATTGCTGGCTTCTCTCTGTCTCGCACAACTGAAGAGGTAGAGTCTCCCAGCAGGGCCCACGCTGCAGTCTTCTGGTTGAGAAATCTATTTTCAAATGTCTCAGAAGGGGTTGGGTGGCTGAAATAGAGCTTTACAATGAATAAACATGGACCTAATTTATACAGTGAAATGTGTCCTTTTCAGTGTTAGCTTTCCTTAGCTGTGACATAAGCTACGTAGGCAGGATGGTCTACCTGAGCTCAGGGTTTCCAAGGTTTCAGTCCATGGTTGGCTGGTTGCATGGCTTTGGGCCTGAGACAAGATGTTTGGGCTGGAGATATGTTATGGAATATTATTTTAAGACGTGTTACATTCCTTTATGCTGTGGAGCATTAATTTAATGATGCAAAGATGTGTTGCATTCTCTTATGTGGCACTTGTAAAGCTGTGTTACTTTGTCTGTCTAAAACACCTGGTTGGTCTAATAAAGAGCTGAACTGCCAATAGCTAGGAGGTAGAGGGATAGGTGGGGCTGGCAGGCAGGGAGAATAAATAGGAGAAATCTGGGCCAGAAGAAAAAAGGGGGGGAGAGGAGGACACCAGGGGCCAGCCACATAGCTGCACAGCCGCAAAGCCGCACAGCCACCCATCCGCACAGCCACACAGCCATACAGCCATACAGCCACACAGCCACACAGCCACCCAGCCATACAGCCACACAGCCACACAGCTGCACAGCCATACAGCCACATAGCCACACAGCCACACAGCCAGCCATACAGCCACACAGCCACACAGCCAGCCATACAGCCACATAGCCACACAGCCACACAGCCATACAGCCACATAGCCACACAGCCACACAGCCATACAGCCACACAGCCACACAGCCACATAGCCACACAGCCACACAGACGCACAGCCACATAGCCACACAGCCACACAGACGCACAGCCAGCCACAGATTAAGAAGAAAAGAAAGATATATAGAATAAAGAAAGGTAAAAGCCCAAAGGCAAAGCATAGTTAAAGAGAAATGGGATAATTTACGTTAGAAAAGCTGACTGGAAACAAGCTAAGCTAGGGCCAGGCATTTATAAGTAAGAATAAGTCTCCATGTATTTATTTGGAAGCTGGGAGTGGGTCCCCAAAGAGTAAACAAAACAAGACAAAACCAACCACAGACACAGGCATGTTTGACAGAGGAGGCTGATCACCTAATGGCAGCTGGGAAGTAGGAGGCCAGAGGGGCCAGAGCCAAGGCATACCTTCAAAGGCACACTCACATCTTCCACTCAGGGAAGCTCTGCCTTCCAGTTTCTGCCACGTCTCAGCAGTTCTCTATTATTACATTTTATATATTTACACTGTATGTGCATGTGTGCACATACATGTAGAGGTCAGAGGTCAATCTGTAGAAAAAGTCCATTGCCTCCTTCTGCCATGTGGGTCTTGGGGACCAAACTGAGGTTATCAGGCTTGGCTTTCCCTGATGGAGCCATCTAGCTGGCCCAGCCAATGGTCCTCCCAATGACAAATCCACTCATGGGCTGACACACTGACAAAGTCAGAACCCCTAAAGTCCCATGAATACTGCTGTAGCAGAGGCCAAGCCCATGATGTGTGCGGAAGGACACATCACACCCAAGCCAGCATTCCTATCCTGAGTCAGGTTTGGGGGTTTTAATGTTTATTTATTATGTAAACAGAAGACGGTACCAGATGTCATTATAGATGATTGTGAGCCACCATGTGGTTGTTGGGGATTGAACTCAGGACCTCTGGAAGAACAGTCAGTGCTCTTAACCTCTAAGCCACATCTCCAGCCCCCGAGTCAAGTTTTAATGTAGGAATTTCCGATGTGTGCACACGTTGAGAAGACAGTGTACAAACCCCAAATTAATTAAAGCTGTTGATTATTCCCACATATGTACTAATGCACTTTGATTATAGTCATCCTCTCGTGACCTTTGACGCCCCTCTTGGATCCAGCAATCTCCTTCATTTTCAAATCCTGTCCCCCCAACCCTGATCCCACAATGAGGGAAATAGTGTGGAGCTTGTCTTTTGTAGTCTGTTTTCACTTAACACAGTCTCCCATTGCACACACTTTTCTGCAATGATGTGGTTTTGTTCTTCTGTACGGCAGGAAGAGTCCATTGTGGGTATGCTCCCATGTTCTGTAGTCAATCTTTGATGATGGACAGTGGGGTAAGTTCTGTAGCTTGGCTACCAAGGGAAAGCTTCAGTAACTACAGTGAGGCGACGTTGATCCCTCTGGGTACCAGGTGGTGGGTGGTTTTGAAACTTAGTTGAATTTCAGTTCTGTTTCATAAAGTGCATGCAGTGTCTCTAGGTGTGTCCCTAGGAGGAGTCATAGTTCCCAGGTAAGCATCCCTTCCCTCTCCTTCTCCCTAAGCTTTGGACGAATCTTACACTTCTTTCACATTCTGCAGGTCCTAGCTGACAACATTTACCTCCTCCCATAACTCTTTTGTGTCTAGAGAATAATTTTAAAACCAGCCAGGCATAGTAGCACTTAGGAGGCAGAGGCAGGCTGATCCCTGAGTTTGAGACCAGCTGGGTCTATAGAGCTAGTTCCAGAATAGCCAGGACTACACAGAAAAAGCCTGTTTTTTTAAAAAAATAAAATAAACACCCAAACAAAATTCCTAGGATCCAGTTGGCCTGGTGACATACACCTGCAATCCTAGGACTTGGGAGTCTGAGACAGGAGAATTGACAAGTCCAAGACCACCCTGGCCTACAAGGAGAAAAGCACTAGAACAGACCCCACACACTCACAGCCATACACACAGGGCTGAACAGAGGGGCTAAGAAATGGCTCAGAGGTTAGAGAGCTCACAGGGTTCTCTTCTTACAAGGAACCCAAATTCAGCTCCCAGCTGCCAGGCTCACAGAGATTCACCTGCCTCTGCCTCCCAAGTGCTAGACTAATGGCTTACACCACCACTGCCTTTGACTTTGACGAATGAATCTCTGTCTCCTGAGTGATGGGATTAAAGGCATGGCTCACCACACCCCGTCCTTCATGGCTTGGCTGTGGGTGATTCGGTCCTCTGATATTCCAGACTAATGTTATTAAATATACAGTATATCACCACAGACTCTAGGACCATTTCCTGCCCCCTGGCATCCACCTACCACCCAAGGCTACCCCACACAGGGTGATCCTCTCTGTAACATCAGTTCCCACAGTTTGGAAAGGAGACTCCCCTCCCTAAGCCCTTTAGGTCCCAGGGTACCACAGCTCAGTACTGTTGAACCTCAAATGCTTCTCCAATACAATCAGTCACCACAACTCAATCCTCATTAGCTGATCCTTTACCTCCTGCACAGCTGCAGACACTGTACACCTGTGAAGGCATGTATTTGCTGTTTTGGAGCTTTGTTTTAGGGAAAGACTGTTTAGTGCCTGAGGGCAGGGCTCATGTCTGGGAGGAGTCTGGGAGGGATCTCAGGGATTCACTGAAAGTTTCGCCAGTGGATTCAAAACTTGAGTTTGAACCAAAAGTTTAACCAATCGTTTCCAACGACTACTCTACCCCATACCCCTTTACCCAATTCTGAAATGCCAAGACGTGTAACACCCCATTTCCATTTTTTTTCTTTAAAAACCTTCTCATCCCCATGTGGTTCCCCTGGCTTAGCCTTCCTACTGGGTTTTGATTGCCATTGCAGATTTTTTTTTTTTTCCAGAATTTTCTTGGGTCTCACACTGCCTCAGGTCTGAAAGTGAGAAGCTGCTAAGGACCAGTCTTCCCCTGGGGTTTAATTGTCATTGCAAAAGAAAAGAATGTTCTCCAGAGTGAGACAGCTGGTCTCTGGGAAAGACTCTGGCTTTGAAAGAGTTACCATGACAACTCTGTCTTTAGGGTAGCTTTGGAGTTTTATGAAAACAAAGGACTTGGCTTTGTGTTAAGTTGGTCACCATGGAAGTGCCACAGCCTGCAGGCTTCACTGGCTCCCTTTGCCATTTATTTTTCTACTGAGATTTATAGACTTGCTCAACCCTGGGTGACCATCCCTCCCTCCCCCTGGCATCTCAGACTCAGAGTAGAAGTCTGCTCATATCTCTGAAACAAGATATGTTTTCTCTAAGACAGCCCAATATATGATGTGTTTTGATCAAATGCCTCCCATGCGTTCCCCTCACATTCCTTCCCTATGCCCCTCAACCTTCCCCTCCCAACGCCACGTGCTCTTTTTAAATTTTAATTTAAAAAATTAAATTAATTCCCACGGAGGCCATTCTGTGCTGCCTGTAAGCCAGTGTGTACTAGTTTTCTGAGAAAAACTTAGAAGCAGGCACGTGGTTCCATAACTATAACTAACACCAGTGCCTCCTGTGTATATTTGTGTATGTCTATGTGTGTGCATGTTGGTGCATATATATGTGTGATGTATATGTTTATGTGTGGGTGGATGTATATATGTGTACATTTGTAGATGCATTTGTGTGTGTTATTTGTTTATGAGTGGTGTGTGGTGTTTGTGTGTGGCATGTGTATATGTACAGTATATATGTTTGTGCTGTGTGTATAGTATGTGTGATGTATTGGGGTGTGTGTGTGTGTTATGTCTCCGTAGGGAAAGTGTCTTACACAAGCACACAACTGCCCTGGGCATTTTCACCTGCTTAGTTCTCAAAGGCCCTGGCATCAGCTGATCTTTGGGGCACTGTGTTATGCTGGAAGGACACATTCTTAAGTCTGCCCGCCTTTTACCTCTACAGCCTCACCTTGCACAGTCAATGGACTGAGAGAATGGGGAAGCTCTCCTCAAGGTTTCCATTCTGCTTAATTTTAACAAATAGAATATATATCAGCTAATGAATATTTCAGTCTTTCACGTATGAGCCGAGAATGTAATTATGGATTTGATTTTGCCGACTGTTGCTGCCTGCGGTACTCAGAGATCACAAATCGCATTTAATGAAAGGTGAACCCCATTACGGCATCGGGAAAATGAAGCTTAATAAGTTTTATAATTATGGGGCAAATCTATGCAAATTGCCATTTTTATCAGGCAATTTTCCATCTCCATCTTGGCGCTAACAGTCCATTACACTTGTGGCAGCTGCTGCCTCTGTCTCAGTAGCTCCCCCACTTTCTTTCTGTGTCACCCTTTGTAATAGAGACATGGTGTTTGGGGGTGGAAGAGTCACAGACCGAGTCACTTTTTGTTTTTGATCTTTCTAAAAATAACAAGATTTGAATCCTATATTAGCCCCTCAGCTAGGGCTCTACAAGCCAGTGTTTGCTTATACAGACACCGAGGACTGTGAGAAGCCCTGGCTGGCCTGAGAGTCAACAATCTGCTGCTGGGATTAAAGGCACGTGCTCTAGTTAGGGTTTCTATTGCTGTGATGAAATGCCATGACCAAAAAGCAAACTGGGGAGAGGAAGGTGGGAAGGGTTTATTTGGCTTACAATTCCACATTGTAGTCCATTTTTTAAGGAAGTCAGGACAGGAATTTAACAGGGTGGGAACCTGGAGGCAGGAGCTGATGCAGAGGCCATGGAGGGATGCTGCTTACTGGCTTGCTCCTCAATGCTTGCTCTCAGCCTGCTTTTTTTCTTTTTATAGAACCCAGGACCACCTGCCCAGGGATGGTACCACCCACCATGGGCCGGCCTTCCTCCATCAGTCATTAATTAAGAAAATTAATTTCTACAGGCTTGCCTACAACAGGATGTTTTTTTGTTTTGTTTTGTTTTTTTTAAGAGGCTACTGACTTTATTGGTTTAACAATGAACAGTGAAGAAAAACAATGTTAGCTATCACACCGGGGGCATCATCCACAGACACAAAAACTAGCCTTTGAAAGCCTACAACCGCAACTTATGAGGACATTTTCTCAATTGAACTTTTCTTCTCTCAGATGATTCCAGCCAGCACAGCATGGGCCAGTACATCCGGCTTTGCTGTTGTTATTTTAAGATATGGTTTCACCCTCTAGCCCCAGGCTGGCCTGGAAATAATGTGAAGCTTCCTTATTCAGTCTTATTGTAATCCTGGTGCTAGGATTACAAGTATGAAGTCCAGCTACAGTCATCAATTTTTGAAGTGACTTTGTGTGTGTGTGTGTGTGTGTGTGAGAGAGAGAGAGAGAGAGAGAGAGAGAGAGAGAGAGAGAGAGAGAGAGGGTTTCTCTGGCTATTCTGAAACTCACTCTGTAAACCAGGCTGGCCCCCAACTCAGATATCTGCCTGAGTTCTAGATTAGAGGCATGCACTACTACCTCCTGGTGAAGTGTTTTTTTTTTTTTTTTAAGATTTATTTTTATTATAAAATTAAAATTATTTCTGTAATAATTTTATATTATTTTAATTATATTATTATAAATAAAAGCGGGTATGTGCACAAGAATTTAATAGCAACGGAGGTCAGAGGATGACGTCAGATTCTTCTGGAGCTGGAATTACAGGCAGTCATGAGTTGTCTGATGTCGGCACTGAGAACTTCTGTAAGAGTCCAGTTAACCATTGAGCCATCTCTCTGGACTTGATTCTGTTTTTCTTTGCTGACTCTGCACCATCATCTTAGACATCACGTTTTAACACAGTGGCTTATAAAAATGGATGTATTTTATTGTTATGTGAGTGTTTTGCCTGTTGCATCTATGTGACCATATGTGTAACTGGTGACCTCCGATGTTGGAAGAGGCTGTCAGCTCCTCCAGAACTGGAGTTACAGACAAGTGTGAGCTGCCACATGGGTGCTGGAAATCTAATCCAAATCCTCCAGAAGAACACTCGGCATTCTTAGTGAATACCATCTTCATTTTGGGAAAAGAGAAGAGTTTTTGTGGATGCGGTTAATAATCTTGGGTGGCACTAGACTCAACAGTTGGGGCTGAAGAGATGATGGCTCAGTGGTTAAAAGCACTGACTGCACTCCCAGAGGACCCAGGTTCAATTCCCAGCTGTCTTTAGCTCTAAGATCTGACACCCTCACACAGACACACATGCAGGCAAAATGCCAATGCATATTAAAAGGAAAGAAAAAAAGAATCCTGGAGCTGGAGAAATGGTTCAGGGGTTACAAGCTCTTGTTGGTCTTCCAAAGGACCAACAGTGTTGGGCAGCTCCCAGCCACTTGTAAATCCACCTTAAGGGGAAGTTAGAGGGGAACCCCCTCTTCTGGGGACCTGTATTCACACACACACACACACACACACACACACACAGAGGATTAAACATAAAATATCTTGAGAACATTCTAGATGATTCTGGGACCTTCAGGGAGAAAGGTATAGAAAAGTTTAAGACATGTGAAGTCCAGAGAGAGAGAGAGAGAGACAGAGAGAGAGAGAGAGAGAGAGAGACAGAGAGAGAGAGAGAGAGAGAGAATCAAAGCTATATAGCCATAAGCCAGGAGCCACAGGAGCTAAGGAAGTGTGAAGTCCTCAGAAATAAAGAAAAACCCGACACCTACGTCAAAGATCCTTGCAAGGCTGACCGACTATCAGAATTGTGAAGAGTTGGAATATCTAGATCTAGAGCCAAATTATCTTGGGTCACTTCTTTCCACTGCTGTGTTTGACTTAACATATTTCTAAGTCTCATTTTGAAATGTACTAACCAGATCAGTAGCTCCCACCCATCCAGAAGTCCAGAATTCCACAAGCATTTATCAGATGGTGTCTGCTGCAAGCCTCTCACTTGATGTATGAGAATATAAACACAGAACAAGCAGAGCCACATCCTGGGTGCCAAGAGGGGTGGCTGCTGGGGCAGCAGAGGTGAATGGAGCGGGCTGGAGTCATGTGACAAAGGGTAACTGAGGCCCACCTGAGACTCACTATATCTCTGTGTTGAGTGGCACTTGCAATCAGTGAAGTAGAATTTGCTTTTTTTGTTGATGGAAGAAAGTGTTTCTAAACAGGCGTAGAGAAAAAAAACAAACATTAATATGTTTTAGCCACGTCCTGGGTAGACACTTTATAACAAAGGGTAGAAGGGTAATCATGGGAGCCAACTTCCCCGTAAGGAATTGTCAGAATTGTGTTAATAATAGCAATAAATATTTATTAGGTGTTTAGGCTGCTCAGTGCTGTTCTAAAAGCTTTAAATTATTAACTAATTTAATCCTTTCAAAAACTCCATGGGAGAAGACTGCTGACTTCATCTATTTACTACAACACACAGACGATATGCCCAAGGTTATGCTTCAGGCAAGCGCTGGCACCAGGTAGAATGCAGCTTCCCCCCCACCCCCAAACCTTTCAGAAGGACATGAAAACATAATAGAAAATGAGTTTAGAAGGATGGCTCAGGGTCAAGAGCCTAACCCTAACCCTAACTCAAGGTCTTGAGTTCGGTTCCCAGCACACATGCTGGGCAGTATGCAACCTCTTCTAATTTCAAGGGGATCCTACGCCCTCTGCTGGCCTCTAAGGACACCGCACTCATGGACAAATACACAGACACACATGTGATTAAAATAAATGTGAGTATAAAGAATAGTAGAAAGCAAAGAGTGTAATAACTGAGATGTTTCCTGTCTCTTGTTCTGCAGTGCTGGGATTTGGACCTGGTTCCGTTTTGATGTCACAATAATTTCCTGGCTACCTGTGAGGCACACTTAACCTCATAACAATGCCCTCTACCACAGAGACACATATCGTGGCAAAGGTGACGTGGACACCATAGTCCTTCAGGTGCATACTTCAGTCTATGTTCTAGGCATCACCATGATCTGAGACAGAAGTTTCACTACTTCAGAAGTCCTCCTTGTTGGGTGTGTCAGATGGCTCAGCACATAAGGGGGCTTGCTGCTGAGCCTGAGGACCTGAGTTCAATCCCCAGGATGTACATGATAGGAAGAGAGAGAAAACTGACTCCCAGAAGTCATCCCCTGACCTCCCTATGTACTCCATAGCATACATACAAACAAAAATAAATACAAGACCCTCCCAGTGGCTCTTCTTCAACTTTCTATCCCTTGTATTTTTAAAAGATTTATTCTTTTTAATTTCACATGTATGTGTTTCATATATGTGTATGTGCAATGTGTGTGCAGGACTCATGGAGGCCACAAGAGGGCGTCTAACCTGAAGCACCATCCCTAAAAGTCCTATCCCCAACCATCAACTTGGATTAAATTCCCATCTTCCTGTTTATGAGCATGCATATGCCAGAACTGAGTGTCCCTCCTTCTCTGGCTCTCTGCTTTAATCCCCTGAGAAAAGGTCTCTCATTGAATTTAGACCTAGAAAAACTTTTGAGGCTAGGCTGGCAGCCACAAAGCTCCAGTTATTCCCATCTCTGCCCATCCCTAGTGCTGGGAGGGTGCATGATTGTTCCTGGATTTTTATGTGGGTGCTGAGGATCTGAACATAGGACCTTGTGCTTGCCCAGCAAAGACTCTTACCCTATTTATTATTATTTATTTTTATAGGTGTGTGTTTGTGTGTAGGTGCACATGGAGGCCAGCAGAAGGTGTGAAGTTTTTTGGAATTAGAGTTGCAGTTAGTTGTGTACTGCCTGACATAGGTGCTGGGAACCAAATCCCCATCTACTGCAGGAGTAGCCTGTGCTCTTAGGTACTGAGCAATCTCGTGGTCCAGTTTTCACCTAGGAGGGCACATTCTAGCCCCATCTAGATCAGAACATTGTTAGATTGCCTACTTCCATTGAGGAACATAGATTTGGAATTCTTTTTTTTTTTTAAACTTTTTTTTTAATTTATTTATCAATTTGCCTTGGTGTTTGCCTGGAACTGGAACTACAGACAGTTGTTAGCTGCCATGTGGGTGCTGGGAATAGAACCCGGGTCCTCTGGAAGAGCAGACGGTGCTCTTAACCGCTGAGCCATCTCTCCAGCCCCAGATTTGGAATTCTTTTGTGACTTTCCAAGGTGGGTGGATCCTTTTTTAGTGCTGAATAATATTTCCTTATTTAGATGTACTCCTGCTGAAAATTTCTTTATTGCCACTGCGTTTTTGCATTTCTATTAAGTTTTCTATAAAAGACCAGCATGCAAATTTTCAATTCATTTGGGAAAGTATCAAGAGTTTTACTTCTGAGACACAACCCTGCTCCTCACTGGGGGAGTCTAGGAAAGGGTTACCTTACCAGGGTTTTAGCCATTTTAAAATCTGCATTATGGGGCTGGAGAGATGGCTCAGCAGTTAAGAGCACTGACTGTTCTTCTAGAGGACCTGAGTTTGATTCCCAGCATCCACATGGCAGCTAACAACTGTCTGTAATTCCAAGATCTGACACCTTTACACAGTTAGGTACACACAGCAGGCAAAACACCAATTCACATAAAATATTTTTTAAAAAATAAATAAATAAAATCCACATTATTTATTTATTTATTTATTGTGTATAAGTGTGTGTGTATGCATTTGTCACAGCACTGTTTTGTGACGAAACTTTTCCTGGGGAGATTCTATATCAGTGGTCTAAACTTCTAGGTCTTGACTCCTCTGGGTATCAAAGACCCTTTTATGGGGGTTACTTAACCATTGAGAAACACAGATATTTACACTATGATTCATAAAAGTAGCAAAAGTACAGTTGTAAAGTAGCAATTAAGAAATTTCATGGTTGGGAGGTCACTACAACATGAGAAACTGTATTAAAGGGTGTCAGTTGAGGACCACTGCCCTACATTCTCATCTTCCCACCCCAGATAGGGAGTCCAGAACAGACCGAAGTATAAAAACCACTCAAGTCCAACTTGGTGACTCATGAGTGAAAGGAAAATATTGGCTTAGTATTCCCAAGGTTCCTCTGCACAAAGGAGATTTGCTCTAAAGGGACAGAGGGCCTGAAGAGAAAGAGACAAATACAGGATAAAGGATAAGGAAGAAGGAAGGGGCAGGAAACAAGGGGGGGGGAATCAAGGGGTGTTCATCCCAGAGGGACAAAGGACCGCCTCTGGATAGAGGGGAAACAGATGTGGCACAGAGGCAGATGGTGCTTTATAAAGGTTCAAGGGGAACCTCATGTTAGGATGAGGCGTTTGTTTTAATTGCATATGTTAATTAGGGAGCCAAAGGGGGCTTTGATTTCTGGACTTCAATACCTTGATAGCTGGACCTTGGTGGTCAGCCTCAGGAGGAGAAAGTGGCCAAATAAGAGAACAGACCTTGGTGGCTAGCTTGAGAAATGTCATCAAAGGGTTTTTAGCAAGGCAGAGGGGATGGGGGAGAAGGGTAAGGCTGCCAGACCAGCCTTATCACATTCCAGCTGGTCAGAACCCCTTCAGTGAATTCTCTTGGGGTTGCAGGAACGAAAATGACTCAAAGACCAATGTCCACCCCAACATGGTGACAGCTCACAAAATGGAAACCTGGAGCACACTACCCAGCCTGCAGACAGCTCAACAGCTTAGTGCCTCAGTTGGTCTAAACCTCTTCCAGGCAGCTCTGGTGGGTTCTGCTTCTTCCAGGCAGCTGGTCTGGTCTAAGAATCTTCTTTGCAGCTGGGCTTCCTTTAGTCCCAAAGGGACTCACAGCTTTCAATGCTTTCTCTGGCAGGGAGGGGCCAAATGACTTTGCTCAGTTTCAGGAACTTCCTCAAGCTATTTTGAGTTGTTTGCTTTCTGGCTTAGGCTCCCTCCTATAGGATGGATTGTTTCCATCTTGGAGGAAACTGTTCCATTACAGGCACACATGCAGAAGTCAGAGGGAAACTTTGTGGCATGGGCTCTCTTCCATGTGGGTTTCAGGGACTGAACTCAGGTCTGCCAGGTTGCCAGCAAGCCTTTGTCTACTGAGCCAATCTAATGGGTACGGACAGCTCCTGGATCTCTAATCTGAAATTCCCCGATTTGAGTTCAAGTAAGATAAAGGAATGTCCTCTGCCTAGGCCTACCTTCTCACTTATTACTATCAGACTGAGCGGTGGACAAGGGGAATGCATGATATGGGGCGGGGAAGAGGGTTGATGGATGCTACATGATGTTATACCCGGAGCTGATGCCACTGCCTCCCTCACATCTTAAGGGGTTAACAGAAGAGAGTGTGAATGAGCAATCGAACTGATAGACTGCATTAAAATGGAGCTGGAGAGATAGCTTAGTGATTCAGAGCACTGGCTGCTCTTCCAGAGGACCCGGGTTTGATATTGTCTGTAACTCCAGTTCTAGGGAACCTGATGACTTCTGTCCTCCACAGGTACCAGGTACACACATGAAGCAGAGACACACATGTAGGCAAGACACCTATAGACATAAGATAAAGTAAGTGAAATAAGGGAGTTCAAGATTAGCCTGGCCTACCGTAGTCTCAAAAGCATCACTCAGAGCACCATGGAAAGTCAGGACCTAAAGGGGAAATCCAGTTCATCATGATTAGGAAATACACCCCATGAATATGTCTCCTACTCCTATAAATGTTTGTAACCCTCCCTTACAAAACAGCAAGCCCACAATCTCTGGCTTGCAACCCTTGCCCTGTGTCATCAGGGACCAAGGCTATTGGAGTTGCTGTCACTTTTGTTTGTCAAATCCACACCTGTGTAAGGTCTCTTTGCTGAAGTCTTCTCTTCCCGAAGACATGACCAGAGACAGCCCTATGGTGATTGTGTGTGCTCTAACAAATAAAGCTTGCCTGGAGATCAGTGGGCAGGGCCAGCCACTAGTTATCCATAGAGGCCAGGCAGTGCTGGGCACACAACTTTAGTCCCAGCACTTGGGAGAAGGAAGCAGGAAGATCAGGAGTTCAAGGCCAGCCTGGGCTACAGATGCCTGAATCTGTCTAGAAGAGAAACACAGCCAGGCAGTGGTGGCTCACACCTTTAATCCCAGCCCTGGGGAGGTGGAGACAGAGATATAAATCAGGTGAAGACAGGATCTCAGCCATTCAGTCTGAGGATTCCTAGAGACAGGATCTTTCCTCCTCTGGCCTGAGGATTTGGTAGAGCGAGAAGGCTCTCTAGTGACTGGCTCCTTTGTCTCTCCGATCTTTTAGCATTTACCTCGATATCTGGCTCCAGGTTTTTATTAAGACTAGTTAAGATTCGTGCAATCCCCTCCCCGCATGAAGTACTTGTATGGAGCTTTGCTTCTACAACTCATAACTACTGTTATGTCATGAATCCTGGTCCACCCCTCTCCCAGCCCTGCCCCTCAGGACATGACTGAATGAGCTGGAAATGCCACAGTTGTCCTCAGAGGTTTTTGTCATGCTGAGCTGGGAATTAAGGTGAAAAGAGCATCTGCTTCAGGTGCAATGAATAGTCTTCTCTTTCTTCTTAAACCACATTTTCATTTACTTTCTTGAATCATGGTTCGTTGTTTGTTCCAAGCAATTGATTTTAGAAGTATTTCCCACTAAAACTTGCTTTACTTCTCAGGTCCACAAAACTGCACGTTGTGAAAGCAAGACTCTCTGGGAACTCTTTTCATAATGGATGCTCTGTCAGCAATGCACACAATTCCCCCCAAACAAGAACCCTCATTAAATGGGCCAAAATAGTAATGACCCACAGAAATAGTAAACTCAATCTCCAACTGCAACCTCTGCCCTGGATCAGCAGGGTTCAGACTTGCCGAGCGAGTTACAGTCACTTTACTCTGTGGGCTCCACATCTGCTTTAAAGAATAGGAATGTTTTTAAGGGCAATATACAATGGGCCAATAGGGGCTGAAGAGATGGCTCAGCGGTTAGGGCACCTACAGCTCAAGCAGCGGACCTGAGCTGGGTCTCTAACAGTTACATCTGGTGTCTCACAACCATCTATAACTCTGGCTCCAGGGCAGCTGGTACCTGTTCTAGCCTCCAAAGGCACATTCACACCCACATAGACACAGATACAAACACAGACCATTAAAATTTTAAAATACCCATCATGAGCTGGACGCTCCCACCCACCTGATCCACCACCAATCATGAAAACCCCTACGGATCTGCCTCCTGGTTAAGCGGATGGAGGTTTTCTCACTCGAGATCCCCTTTCTCCCCAAGTCTAGGTTTACATCACTTTGACAAAGACCAGCTGGCACAGTTACTCTGCCCCAGGGATGGATGCCTAACGGTTTCCTTTCCTGCTTCGAACAAGTTTTAAATGGCCATCTTGACATCTTTGCTGAAGCTGACATTTGGCAATCTTACAGGCCATCTTCATCGTGTGCATTTTCTCAGCCTATGGAGCGCACATTCCTAGGCCTTCTCATGTCTTATAATTTTTTTTTAAATAAATACATTCTGTCATTACTCCTGCCGCCGTTGCATATTTAGAGCCTGTCGACTTGAGCGACTGTATATTTTTAGTGGAATTTTCATATTTACGCACTCCTTCAGAGTGTACAATTCAGTCAGTCTCTCTGACAGGCGGTGGGAAGGGCAAGCTAGTTTTTCAGGCAACATGGTTCCTGCTCCCATTCTGTTCCACTCTTTGGGAGGAACCTATTGATTCCCCAACCCATCTCTGTCACACCATCAACAATACTAATACAACATATTTCTCCCTGCATTTGGGCTACCCTCTCTATTTTCCAAACTTTCACCATTTCCCCTCATTTTTAATTAAAACTTTTTTTTTGAAAACTTTATATGTGAGCACTATGTGCACATCACACCACCTCCCCTTTTCTCTCTTCCTGCATTTCCTTATTCCCTCTCAAATCCATTTATCACATGTATTTGCAGATATATACGGGCACACACACACACACACACGTAAAAATAAACACATTTGAAAAAGAAAACCAAGTAAGAAAAAGATCCACACTCACGAGAACTTGGCCTTCGCTTCCGCCACGTCTCCACCGGCACAGTATGGTTAGAAGGGATGGATAGCTGCTACTATTAGATCAAGGCAAAGAAGTCACCTATTGGAAATCTGACATCAGTGCTTTGTGGAATCCAAGACGAACCATGACTGAGACTCACAAATGGGTCCATAGTGTAAGTTTCGTCTTCCCGACTGAAACTAGTCTTTTGTTGCTACTTAAAAAATACTGTTTATGTGTCTCCCACATGTATGTAGGTGCCAGCTGAGGCCAGAAGAGAGCACCAGATTTCCTGGAGTGACAGGCTGTTGTGAGCTGCCTAATGTTGGTGCTGATAAGAACCATGTGTGTCCCTACGCCATGAGCCATCATTGCAGCGCTCTGCCCCCGGCTACATTTTAGGACTTGCTTCATTCACTGCAGGCTGCAGATGACTTTGTGTGGCATGCATAGGGCACCTCAAGCCTGACTCCAGACCCTGCTGGGACTGATAGAGGGTCCTTTGAGACAATGTATTTGTGACTTTTTTGTTTTGTTTCTGGTACTGCTGGGCCTGGAAACCGAGCCTCCTCGCACATGCTAAGCAAGTACTTTATTAATGAGTTGCTGGGATTTTGAGACAAGGAGTCATTGTGTTGCACAGGGTAGTCTTTCTGCCTCAGCCTCCCGGTGCTGGGATCTGTGTACCACAAAAGCTGATTCTCTTCCTAATCTTTTGTTTGTTGTTGCTAAGTATGCAGGGGAGGGGAGGGGGGTTGTTTTGTTTTGAGACAGGATCTTCCCATGTAGCCTGGGTGGCCTAGAAGTTATTATATAGATCTAGCTAGCACAGCACCAAGATGTGGTGTGATTAGAGGCATGCATGCATCACCACAGCCGACAGACACACTTGCAATTCTTTAGTCTCAAAGTTTGACACAGTAGCTTATGAAAAATACTAGGTGCTGGAGAGATGGCTCAGCGGTTAAGAGCACTGACTTTTTCCGGAGGACCTGAGTTGGATTCCCAGCATCCACATGGCAGCTAACAACTGTCTGTAATTCCAAGATCTGACACCCTTATACAGTTATACATGCAGGCAAAACACCAATTCACATAAAATAAATAAATATTTTTAAAAAATACTAATGCAGCATCCAAGGACATTTTTTTTTTTTGAAATGTGAGTTAGACATCAACTGGCTCAAGAAATCTGCGCTGCCCCCCCACTCCCCCGCCCCATATCCTCAGTGCTTTTGTTAACATTGGGAAAATGTCCCACCTCAGTGTGCATCTTCACCTCACTACCAGCTGTCCCTTTCCCACCTGCAGCATTTTTGACACGAGTGCTACACTTTCTTGCCTCAGGGCGTTGGTGATATCCAGTTCACTTCCTGGGGACGTCTTTGCACAGCTCAGTCACTCGGTGGGCTTCACCTTGTCAGTTCTAACATTAACCTAACTGTCATCTCAGCTACTCAATCAGATGGTTGCACAGCACTCCCCACCCCTTTTTTTCAAGCATTTGGAATTTCCTTATGCTTTTCTTACCCAATGCCTGGCCCTCCATTATATTGTGAAGACTACGGATTTCATCTGTACTATCCACTGATGGAACCCCAAAGATCAGGTGAGCAGACCATGGTGGCACCCAGCTGGGATCCCCATTATGCAGGAGGAGGAGGATGGAGAATGATGAGTTCCTGGCCAACCTGTGCTTTACAGAGAGACCCTGCATCAAAACACCAGAGCAAACCCGAAGACAGCAGAAACAGGAGACAAACCACTTCATCAACTGGGACGTTAGAACAAATGCTATCTGAAAGTCTGCTGCTTTAAATGTGCTCAAAATCGCCATGGAAGGTGTAAGCCAACCTGGGCTAGGTTTCCTGTAACTGAGTATGAGACTTGAACTGGCACTTTTCCTTAAAGGACATGGTAATAAATTTACTTTATATGGTTCTAGAGACAGAACTCAGGGACTTGAACAAGCTAGGCAGGGGCTCTACCACTGAGCCACACCCCAGCCCCTCACTGGGGGATTCTAGGCAGGGGCTCTACCACTGAGCCACACCCCAGCCCCTCACTGGGGGATTCTAGGCAGAGGCTCTACCACTGAGCCACACCCCAGCCCCTCACTGGGGGAATCTAGGCAGAGGCTCTACCACTGAGCCACACCCCAGCCCCTCACTGGGGGATTCTAGGCAGAGCCTCTACCACTGAGCCACACCCCAGCCCCTCACTGGGGGATTCTAGGCAGGGGCTCCACCACTGAGTCACACCCCAGCCCCTCACTGGGGGATTCTAGGCAGGGGCTCTACCACTGAGCCACACCCCAGCCCCTCACTGGGGGATTCTAGGCAGGGCTCTACCACTGAGCTACACCCCAGCCCCTCACTGGGGGATTCTAGGCAGAGGCTCTACCACTGAGCCACACCTCAGTCATACCACTTTTATTCAGCATAACTAGGGGATTTTGTTTGTTTGTTTTGGAGACGGTCTCATCCTAGCTCAGCTGAACTCACTTTATAGGTAAGAGTACACATTAACTTACAGCGGTCATCTTACCTCAGCCTTACTAATGATGAGACTGCAGGTGTGAACGTGGTATGGAATAAGGTTCTTGTACACTATAAAGATTTGTCACTCATTCTGGTTTAATAAAAGTCATTTGCCAGTAGCCAGGCAGAAAGTCTAGGTGAGGTGATCAGACTAGGAAAATTTTGGGAAGTGGAAAGATAGAGACACAGTGATCAACCAGATACAGTGGAAGCAAGATGAGAATGCTGGACTAAGAAAAGGTACCAAGCCACATGCCTAACATAGATAAGAATTATGGGTTAAGTTAAGCGTAAGAGCTAGTTAGTTAGTAATAAGGACAAAAACTTCTGACTACATGTACCACCATGTCCAGCCTTGGGATCTTTTTATCATAAAACTTTTTTCCTAATACTTTTTAATCAGAGGTCTTCCTGGCTCAGAGGACTAGGTAAAGTTCTCATACTTCTGGTGTCTGGAACCCAACAGGCTCTTAAATATGTGTGAAGACACTGAGATCTAAACTGGAGAGATGGTTCAATGGTTAAGATCACAGGCTGCTCTGGGAGAGAATCCCAGTCCAATTCCCTGTGCCTCCAAGGCAGGAAGCTCACAACTATCTCCAACTCCAGTTCAAGGAGATTTGCCATCTTCTGGCTCCTGGCAGCATTGCACACATGTGGCATACAGACAACCATCTATATACATCAAAAAAAAAAAAAAAAAAAAAAAAAAAAAAAAAAAAGACTCAGATTTTTTTTTCACTAAACAGATGAGACCACTGCTCACAAAAATGGCGGACCACATACAGAGGGCTTCTCCAAAATGGCTGCACTGACCATTACCCACAATCCCCAGAGTGAGATCAGGTGCTGGAATAAAACCCACATCATTGAGCACTAAATGAGCACTGCTTATGTAAATAATCTTAGTAGCAATAATAAGAGGAGATAATTGTTCACAGGTGTCATTTCCTAGGGAAAAAAAAACCCACCTTTTCTTCTGAGAGAAAATGCTAATAGTTTCATTCAATTTATGAGTCTTAATTAGCACACTGCTGTTCTAATTATTGTGTGGGGCCTGAAATCATTTTCCTGCACCCTTCCTTCTCCTGCACATCCACACTCAATCAGCCACTTCTCTTCTTTATGAATATGCACTTCTGGGCATGTGAACACATCTGCGCATGTCAATCACACAGGGCACAAAGTGATGGCATTCCAAAAGCAATCTGTCAGTCTTTGCCTTTGTCAACAGTCCTTCCCCAGTTTCCATTCTGTCTTCTTCTCTTCTGTGCTCATACACACAGACACAAATGTGTCTGGATTTTATTTTTAAGACGTATTTATTTATTTATGACTTATTTTTATGTACATTGGGATTTTCTCTGCATGTATAACTGTGTAAGGGTATCGGAACCTCTGAAGCTGGAGTTACAGACAGTTGTGAGCTGCCACGTGGGTGCTGGGAATTGAACCCCAGTCTTCTACGAGAGCAGCCGGTGCTCCTAACCACTGAGCCATCTCCCCTGCTCCTATGTCTGGCTTTCTGCATGGTTCATGATCAAAGCTGGGTCTTTGGGCTTGATGACAGTAGTTTTACCTACTGAACCATCTCCTTGGCTATCATGTTTCTATTTATTTTCCCTTTAAGAACACTGGCTGCTCTTTTGGAGGACCAGGGTTTGCTTCTCATTACCTATGTGGCGACTCTATAACCAAATATAACTCCAGTTCCGGGGGATCTGGTGCCTACTTCTGGCTTCCATGGGCACTGAACCCATGCAGGCAAAACACGCATACACATAAAGTAAATACGTCTTTAAATGTTTTTATACAGCTGGGTGTGGTAGTGCAGGCTTGTAAGCCCAGGTTTTGGAAGGCTGAAGCAGGAAAATCCTGAGTTTGAGGATAGCCTGGGCTACACAGCAGGTATGGGGGAGGGGAAGAGGAGAGCCAAAACCTCACCCCTCCATCGTTGGGTATTTGCTCTACTTGCACAGATATCCACCCCATCCGGATTGACCTTCAAAGCAACAGAAGAATCTTGGATCATCGAAAAGAGCTTTATTTAGTAAATAATCTCCATACAATTCAGTACAAATTAGAAATGCTCTTTCTAAGATTTTCCCCAACAGATGCCATAGACAGGAAGGTCAGCTGCTGCCCCAACTGACAAAAGACCAGCCCTCTCCCCCAGCCGCTGGCTGCCATGGCTGGAGCGGCCGCAACGTGTGGTACCACAGCCGGGATCCAAGAGCACTTCCATGCTCCCCTCTGGTTTCAAGCTGTGACTGTAAATCAAATGTTTCACTTTGGCTAAAGATGAGATACATTTTTGGAAAATATCTTTTATATCTTTCATGGCCTTGTTTATACGCTTTGCTAACACACCTGAAATCAATCTTACTTAGCAGAAGCTCTCTCTGTCAGTCATGGGGGCAGTCACTGTCTGTCACCAGCAATGGACAGACGGACAGCAGCACCTTCACTCACTGATTAATGCGAAGAGGCCAAGGACTTTTATTTCAAGGGAGTCCTTGTCTGAGGGGCTCTTTTCTTGCACAAATCATATCGACGACATGATCTACATTTTCCTGTAAGCTGAGACTTTTTTCCTCCAGTGCTGGGGGCAGAACCCAAGGCCTCATGCTTGGTAGGCAAGTTCTCCCCCTCCGAGCCATATGTCCAGCTTCCAGCTTAGACATTTTCTAGGTAGGATGAGCACATAAAAAGTTCATCTAGGAAGGAGTCTAAGCTCATTCATTTCTTTCATTTTTATTCCCTAATATGTAATAAATTTCCTAATCATGTTTAAGTTTTAAAAAATATTTTGTTTTTATTATTTGTCTGTGTATGGGAATGGGCACATGAGTGCAATGCCTGTAGAGGCACTGGATCCCCCTGGCAGTTGTGAGCTGGCCAGCAGTGGTGCTGGGAACCATACACTCTCTTATCTACTAAGCCATCATTGCAGACGACCTGAGCATCTTAAATCTAAAAGCATTTTGATGAGAAAGCCACCTTATCAAAGTATCTGATTTAAATTTTTTCAAAATTATCTCTTCTGTCTCACTGTCTTCTGCAGTGCTGGGGAGCAAGCCTAGGGCTTTGTGCAATGCCAGGCAAACACTGTCGAGCCACACCCCAGCCTTCTTGTGGTTGGGCTCTGTACTCAGAGGTCGGGGTTGGGCTATGACCAGAGCCTGGCACCCGGAGTGTAGACACAGGTAGCGGCCCCTGCTGATTGTAGCAGGTGGCTTTCAGGAGGGCGGCTCAGAGTCAGAAGTGGTAGTAAGTAAGAGCACTTCTGCTGTAGTTAGAGGTTCTTCCATGAACGCAGAAGCAAAGCCAAGTGCGTTCTATCCAGTACCACACCTGAACATTATTACTGAGACATAACAGTCCCCAGGGCCCAAACAGCAGGTAGTGAGGGCAGTAGGGCTCTGGCAGAGGACAGGTCCTCTTTGCTCCTGTGCACTTGAGGACAAGGTCACAAGCTATAGTCCTGATCAGAGGTGAAAGATTTGGTCACCAAGAGTAAAAACTTGTCCTATACACATCACAGTGTCTTGGGGACAGTGCCTGTGTGAAGACTGGTTTGGCACGTCTCGTTTTTTAGGAAAGGGTTTGGCAGCAATGGTGCTGTGGAGAAGGTGAGCGCTGATTGACATGACTGTCACCACAGTGAGGATGTGACAGAGTCCAGGGCTCTTGGATACCAAGATGCCAAACACTGAGTGGTGAGACAAATACATACAGGAATGTTTACTACAAATGCAAACTCTCCCACAGAGTAACAGTCATGGGTCTCATGTGCCTTACCTGTACCCGCTGTCCCTTCAGGGGAAGGCACTGGCTTGGAATGTTCTGCCAGTGTAGGCAGCTGCGGCAGGCATGCCACATTGCTGGCTTCATTAAAGTTTTGGCATTGATGAACATGTTTCTTTGCTGCGTTATCCCAAATTGCAGTCTCTAACCTGAGGGGTCCAGAAAAGTTCCAGTGGCCTAATTTAAAAACCTAGCTATTGATGTTTCATTTAAATAAGTTTTGTGTAAAAATCCTGAGCCTCAGGAGACAACAGAAATGCATTTTTGAAAGCTCCTTAAGAAGTAACTGACTATGGAATCACTGGAGCACGTGGTGGTCTGTCCGGATGCTCAAGGGGATTTATTGCGCTAACACGTGAGGAGGAACATTTAAATCACTTCCAAATGGCAAGAGCAGGGGGGAAACTTAATTTCATTAGCTATCTTGATTTAATTAAGTGGACAATATGCCTCTATCAGCAGCTTGTACATGCCCCCACCATTAGAACTGAATTATAAAAGCAATTATCAAAAACTCTGAGCAGGTATATAGACCACTCCTCTTCGCTGTTTACAATCAAGTGCGGCTTCGAGGCACTTGGTCACCTCTTAGGGAGGAAAGTGGTGTCACCGGGGTTGAAAGGGAGGATCGGAGACCATAAGTCAAAGGGTATGAAAATGCCACACTGGACACCAGGGTTCAAGACACAATATCTAAAAACAAAAACCAAAAACCAACCCAGACTTTGCAAGTATCTAGGCTGTGAAAAAACACAAAGGGGGCTGGAGAGATGGCTCAGCGGTTAAGAGCACCGTCTGCTCTTCCGGAGGACCCGGGTTCGATTCCCAGCACCCACATGGCAGCTAACAACTGTCTGTAGTTCTAATTCCAGGCAAACACCAAGGCAAATATATAAATAAATAAAGTTTAAAAAAAAAAAAAAAAAAAAGAAAAAACACAAAGGATAAAATCACAGAAAGTTTACGAAGTTTTGCAAACCCAGTAAACTGAAGCGATTAAAAATGAAGCAAAACTATTTTACTTGCTAGAGAGACATGAAGGGCTTTAAACCCAGCCTGAGATAAGGAGTACAGGCTACCCAGCTGTGGGAATGTCTCCCTCTCACAGACAGACTTCTATGAGACCTGTGAAACTTTTGTTGCTTTGAGACAGGGCCTCTCTACATAGCCTAGGCTGGCCCATAACTCACTATATAGACCAGGCTGACCTTAAACACTCAAGAGATCTGCCACTACACCTGGCCCAGGAGCACCCTGATTGCTGTGCCCGGAATTAAAAACATACACTAAGTCTGCCCTACACTCTGTACATGTGATATTTTAAAGCACAGTGGAGTATTTAAGATACATGATTTGTTTCTTCACATGTGAAAGCATGGTAAACTGGAAAAATGTTATAAAATTTTAACAAGACAGGACAATAAGCTTTTAAAAAAGCCACTGATGGGTCTCAGTGGTGAAGAAATAGCAGTAACTAAACCATGCAGCCTGTTAACTACACTCATTCATAACTGGCTCAGGTTCACTGAAAATCCATGTATTTCAGATTTTAAATAGCCTCTCATTCTCCAGGTCACACGAGACTCCCTCAGTGGCAAAAATCCCTTGTCTTGGACAGGTGCACATAGTTAGAGGCTACAGAACACTCTGGAAAAGACAAACAGGATGAAAAAGACGGATGTTAGTAAAAGAAAGGCTTCCAGATGAAGGTGAGGGTGTCTGCAGCTGCTCACGATCCTGACTCACAGACACTGACTCCGTCGGCTGAAGATGCACTGTGGTTTTAAGATGGACATGGTTACTTGTTTCTGGACAGCTTGTAGACATGGAATGTCTTGTTCTGGAATACTTTAGTGAAGTGAGCCGTGTAGGAGGGCAGGTTCCTTTTAATCTCCTCACAAAAGCGGGGGTGCTCTGCAGGTCTCAAGTCGGGGTCACTCTCTCCTGGCCCATCCATTTCCTGAGACCAAAACAAATCCAAATACAACTTGGGTGTTGCTGGTCAGACCTCATTCATCCACCCGCCTACCCACCCACCCACCCATTTACCCGCCTATGCGTCTACCCATCCATCTGGCTTTTGTTTATTGCTTTATTTAATTATGAAACAGGGTCTCTCTATGTTGCGCTTAATTCTCCTGATCTCACTCCATGGATGCTGGTACTGAAAGCATCTGTCACCACACCCACATGAAAAAAAATCACATTTATAAAGGCCACAAAAATCAGGGTAGGTGTTGAGTTTTCTAAGAAAGCTCATCCCCCCAAGGGATGTGATGTTGGTCAGTTAAAGGGTATTTCAATGTCAACCTCCCTCACTCATAGATCAGATGGTCACCTCACTCTCAAAAAGCAAACCAAGGCTGGAAAGGAGAATTCTGTGCCACGAAACTCATCATCGTTAATGGCAGATCAGAATCAAAACTCAGATTGTCCTTGTGTCCTTGGTTAGTCTTTTGGCATCCAAGAAGACAGAACGTTAGCTGAGGGTCTGCCTCCATCAAATTGCCTGCAATCAAGTCTATGGGCATTCTGCTCACTGATGTGGGAGGCACCAGTCTACCGTGAGTATCCTCTGTGCCACCCCTGGGATGGTGGTCCTGGATTCTATTTCAAAGCAGGCTGAGCAAGCCAGTACATAATGTTCATCCACAGCCTTTGCTTCAGCTCCCACCCCAGCTTCCCTTCACAAAGGAGCGTAAGCCGTAAGATGAAATAAATCCTTTCCCCTTGCCTTAGCTAGGGCTTTATTCATATGAACAGACACCACGATCACTGCAATTCTTATAAAGAAAACATTTCATTGGGGTAGCTAGGTTCAGTCCATTATCTTCATGGTGAGGAGAATGGCAGCGTGCAGGTAGACATGGTGCTGGCTACATCTTGATCAGAAGGTAACAGGAAGGGGTCTCAGGGTCACATTGAGGGAAGCCTGAGCACAAGAGACCTTAAAGCCCACCCCCACAGTGACACACTTCCTCCAACAAGGCCACGCCTCCTGATAGTGTCACTCCCTTTGCGGACCATTGTCTCTCAAACCACCACACCCCAGCAGGTTGCTTTCATCATGGTATCTCTCATAGCACTGAAAAGCTAACTGAGCCATCCTGTTCCTAGGAGCACACTATCCTTTGCACAAAAGTTAAACACTGAACCACAGCAATCAGAGACAATTCCCCAATTGTGATGCCGAGCATGGAAAAGCGACCTGAGGCTCAGGCTCACACACATGCAGGCATGTGTTCTGCTCAGCCTCTGAATTCAAGGCAGTCACCGCTTACTACATTGCTTGAGCAAAAATCTGAATCTCTAATTCTCATCTTCAGGAGGTTAATTTGGACCGGTGTCCATCCACACACCATGTCCTATCACATCCCAAAGGGACAAAGACTGCATTTACTTGTGGCTCAGCAACAAGGGGATTCTCCTTTCTCTAAGGGAGACATAGCTTGTTCTACTGTGGAAGGCAAGCTGAGCTATCCCGAGGTTGTGTGTGGGTGCCGAACAAGAGAGCAAGATGTGTGGGCCACAGAGCCTGGAAAAAAGAGGCGGCCTGTGACCAACACTCAAAGATGTGCCTACAGGGTGCTTTGGAGCAGTGTGTTTATAGGCAGATGTGTTGTATACAGCAGAAAAATGTTCTTTATACATTAAATTTATTCAGTGTGCTGCACCATACAAAACTGCCAGAGGCAGAGAGATGCTCTGTCTTAACCAAACTACAGGTCTGGACCTTCCCTGTCCCCTGGCCTTGATTCCACGGTCACTAAGAAATAGGACTTCTACAAACAACCGACTCATAATGTCATTCATATAGGTGGTATAGAGTGATGTACATCACTTGGGATCCATCCTTCACTTCCACCCATTCCCTGAGATGAAGCAGAAATATGCTCACGTGTCCGTTGGCGACGTCCACCAAATCGCGCAGCCGGCAGCCCCTTTGGTGCCTGCGTTCATAGCAGATGCTATCTTCTAGGATCACGAAGTCGGTGCCGAAGGACCTCAGGAGCGCATGCACTTCCTCGGGAGACCTTTTTGCGTATATCTGATAAACCTTCAAAATGAGATAAAAATAGAAAAGGGCGCACAGCCTTTCAGTTGCCCGGGCGTTAATGGAGGAAAGGTGGGAACATCCCCAGGGGGTGGTACTAAACCTGATGCTCAACCCTTTTGTTGTCCAGGCCACTCTTGACCTGTCAGTCACAGTCTGGAGTAGGAGGGTAGGGAATTTCCAAATGGATATTGTAATTATTTAGTAGGAAGACGGAACAGAGGCACACTGAACACATCTCGCTTACGTGTCAAAAAGACATGGATTCAGAATGAATCATCGTAAGTTTTGAATATATTTCTCAGATTATAACGCTAAGAATTATTAAACATGACTGAGTCAACAAGACAATTAGGTTGGTGGAACCACTGGGCACATGTGTGTCTAAGGGAAGACCTGGCTTTCCGTCATAGCAAGTTGGACAAGAGCCCCTGACTTCAGTTTGAGGAAGCCCTGTTGCTTTGTTACATGAAGTTCTGCTGGCCTAAACCCAGAGAATCTGCATAACAGGATACTCTGGGGGTGCCCTGCCCTCTTCCAGTCTACCACCATGCACCCTGAGCCTTGAGTTCTGATATATGGCTGTGTGTGAGGACCTGATGCACCGATGAGGCACCCACAGGGACGGCCAGGTGAGGTGTTCTGCTCTTATCACCACTTAGGTTGGCAAGAGACCTTGGCTGAAGTACACTGAGGATTCTAAGTCCTGACTGAAGGTGAGCACTGGTGTCCTTGGGATGTTGGGTTTTTAGGGTTTTACAGATGGTACCTCGTCAGGAGGGCAGAACAGACTTTCTGTAGCTCTGCAGCTGAGCAGGGCTGGCTAAATCCCAGCAGAACCTTCTGCCCATCCTTCTTTCAATTTGGGCAATCTGCTAACCTTTCAGCCTGATGAAGACTTTAGCTCCTTAACACTGTGAAGCAGGGGCTGGAGAGATGGCTTAGAGGTTAAACGTGCACATATCCCTGCAGAGAGCTAAAGTTCAGTTCCCAGCACCCATGTTGGATGGTTCAAATTGCCAGTAACTCTAGCTCCAGGATCTGATTCCTTTGGCCTCTGTGGGCACCCCCCAAATACAAATTTATACATAATTAAAAATAAATCTTAAAAAGAAAAGTAGTGGTTAATATGAGCCAGGCACATTAGGACAGGCGTGTAGTTCCAGCACTCAGAGGCTGAAGCAGGAGGATGACAAGTTTAGAGCTAGCCTGGGCAACAAAGTGTGACCCTATATAAAAAATTAAAAAAAAAATGGTAAGCAGTCTGAAACATTCAGCAGTATGGATCCTCATTAATAAGGACTCAGGTACCAGATACCTTCCTGTGTTGCTGAGTCGCATATAAATTGAAAGGACCTGTTCAGAGGGTGTCTTGATAAAAACCTAAGAACTGGATACACAAGTAGATAGACACTATACAGAAAAAATACATACACGGGTTTCCTCTCTTGACCACTCTACGTGTGTTTGTGAAAGATAGAAATGGCCTAAGTGATTGAAAAAAACACATCACACCTACATAAAGTATTTATAGCTTTAACAATGGCCAGGAGGGGGCTGGGGTTGTGGCTGTAGTAGTGCCCACCTTTACCTGAGGTCCTACTATATACAGTACCACTACACTGATATAGTTATCTCCAGAATACAGTGTCAAGGGAAAGGAATGTGGACTATAGTACTTTTTTGTAAGAAGATTAAGAAAAGCTGGGGCTGGAGAGGTGGCTCAGTGGTTAAGGGCAGGTACTATTCTTCCAGAGGACCCTGGTTCAGCTCCCAGCAACCCTATCAGGAGGTTCATAACCACTTCTAACAACAGCTTTAGTGGGGATCTGACTCTCTTTTCTGGCCACTGTGAGTATTGCACTCAAGGGCACATACATAGATTCATGCTATTTGTCTCCTCGGAAGACAGGGGGTGGTTGCTAGGATACAGGGATGAAGTGAGTAGCATACAGGCCATTCCTTTCTGTGTGCTCTGAACTTTGAACTATGCGGCTGTATTATCTGTTTAAACAAACAGCAACAGCAAACACCGCAACACACACACACACTCACCCGTATGTCTCCACTTCCATTCCTTTCCTTCCCAAATCACAAGGGGCTTTGGCCTAAATGTTGCCTACATACACCTCAGGGTGTTTATCCTGTCTGTTCCTTCCCTTCCCTACCTAAGAGAAGTATATGCTATACCCAGCCCTAAAAGGCAGAGTAAGCAGATACCAACTCCATGCATGCCCTTATGTCCCAGCTCCTTCCCTAGGCTATGGGCTGGAGGTGTGCAGCATGCATCCCTCGTCATGGCCTAGGGAGACCTGCCCTGTGCCCCCAGTGGCAGCCCAGGGCACACACAAAGATGGGCCTCACCGCTTGGGTCCGCTCTCTCAGGCTTTTGTCTTCGTAGTGTGGGTGGTTGGTGAGGGTCCTTCCCGTGCACAGCTTGACTCCAGCCAGCAACTGCATGCTCCCAGCGAACACAGCCTTTCTCGGTGTGTTGGAGCTACAAGGTTTCAGAGTGCGGATTAACCCCAACACTAAAATTGCCAAGAAAACAACATCTCCCCCAGCTCTGAAGGGGAGTATGAAGAGTCAGGGGTCACACGATGACTTGGACCAACTTACATCCAAAGTATTTTATGCATACTTTCCTTATTTACTTAAGACAGTCTCAGGGTATGTAGCCCAGGCTTGCCTGGCTCTCGGGATCTTCCTGCCTCAGCATGGGCCTACTTCCTGTCTGCCTTCTGTTCAGTGTCCAGGTTGAAGGGTGGCTTTTTCGGTGGATGGACTGTTGTAGGAAGCAAGCAGCAAGCTCCTGAGCCCACAGTCTCTACAGGTCTCTCTTCCACCACTGCCCAGAGATGCTGCAGCTGCTCTTTGGCAGCTGAGGGCGAAGGTGAGATGTGAAGAGGGTCTGAAGAAACGGCTCAGTGGTTAAGAACTGGCTCTTCAGGGCACCCACTCAGTATCTGCCCACCAACTGAAACTCCCATTGCTGAGGATATGATTCCCTTTTCTGGCTTCATCAAGCAATGCACGCATATGATGCATATATACATGCACTATGTATATATATGTATACATGTGTGTGCATATATGTAACATGCATACACACACACATATATGCAGAAACTCATACACAGAAAAGTTAAAAAAAAAAAGTGGTAAGTCAGGAAAACACAGTTGATCATGACTCATTTTCATAGGGTTAAAAGAGCAAAATGAAACAAACAGAATCCAGTATTACTGCAGATGACATTTGAAGAAAAAAGTCCTCCAACCATAAACACAAGAGCTGGGAAGAAGCCTTTACGTAGCAAGTCCATCATCAGGGAGGATGCACATTATTTCTGACATGGGAACATTCTTCCTCTTTAACCCCAACAAAGAAAACAATACACAGAGTCAAAGGTTAAATAATGTGGGGTATTCTAATACTATTTTATGAACTTATTTTTCCAATAACCACCGAGCTCCAAGCCTGCTTCCCCGTGGCTGTGAGGAGCAATGGTGGAGAATGCAGGAGACAGGCCACATGGAGAGAAAGGATCTTCCTTCTTTTAAATTTTAACACTGAGTCTTGCCACACAGCCCAGGTTAGCCTCAAAATCACTTTCCTCTTGTCTTAGCTTCTTAGGTGATGGGACGGCAGATGTGTCTGGCCAAAATAAAAGCCTATAGCTGACTTAATTACCTTCTTTCTGGGGAAAGCTGGGGGCTGCTATGGGGGCAGGGCTCCTCTAGACCTTTGCCCCCCAAAAAGAATTTCCCAGCTGCTCACCAGGAACATTGGAAGACACAGGAAAGGGGGCTGGAGAGATGGCTCAGAGGTTAAGCACACTGATTGATCTTCCAGAGGACCTGAGTTCAATTCCCAGCAACCACATGGTGGCTCACAACCATCTATGTGGACATCTGGTACCCTCTTCTGTATAATGTATAATAAATAAATCTTTAAAAAAAAAAAAAAAAAGAAACATGAGGGTTGCTGACACAGCTGTGTACATGTTCTTAATCTCAGCACTCTGGAGACAGGTAGAGGCAGGGGGATGTCTGTGAGTTCCAGGCTAACCGGAGCTACCTAGCAAAACCCTGCGTCTCAAACACAAAACAGAAGAAAAGAAACAGGAGGCTGCTGCTCTGTGTTCAGACATGGAGGTAATCCTGAAGACGATTTGAAATTTAAAGAGAAAGCCGGAGCAGGCTGCAGTCTTCAGAAAGCAAGGCCCGCAGCCTGCTGCGAGACGCCTCCTCCCTCACACGCCTATCTTTATTCCAACTAAGAATACAGCCTGAACACGGGCCAGCAAAGGCCGATGGATGTCTGGGGGCAAGACACTCTGTGCTTCAAGTGATGACACTTACAAATAAATTACTTTTAGAAAATTCCAAGGTTCTTTCTAACCATGACATTCGTCTACTGCTGCATTCCAATAAGGCTTCGCGGGTGAAGGGAGAAAAGTGGATGGAATTACAATGAGCAGGGAAGGAATGACAGACAGTGTCATCTACACCCTCTCTCGCCCTCACTGAAGTCTCAAACTCTAGTGTGAGCTTGGCTGGCCCGACGGGGTTGTCAGCATCCTAACAAAGCAGACCAGATAGATGCTTGCTTGTTCTGTCCCCCAGATCTGCAATCTGCAGGGAAGTTTGACATTGGTAGCACATGGTCAGAGGAACCGGAGGATTATGAAGCCACACAGGAGGGTTTAAATAAAGCATGTGTAGGTAGAGAAGGCCTTAGGATAAGAACTTGGGGGAAATTCAGTATACTTCAATTAAGGTTCACTTACTTGACACTTCCCCTGGGCCTTGTCTATCTTCCTACCCTCCATTTAGAGTCTCAATTTTAGTTATACTAAATTTAGTTATACTGTAAATTTTAGACTGTATCACAGTTACTAAAAGGAATAAATATGAATGAAAGGCAGAGCCATTATTTTCCCAGGCCAGTCTTTATTGTCCTGGATCCTCTCAATGGTGTAAGCCTGCCCATTGCAATAAGCCTACAATAACAGATCTTCTGCACAACATAGATTTAGAATACTTGGAAAAAGGAACCCACTTTCCATGTGTAGCAGAGCAGGAGATACGGGTGGCCCCAATTTCATTTAGTTTTGAAGTGCCAAACTTCTACAGGTTTATTACTGCTGAACTAATGGGCAAACTGAGGGCTTCGAATAATTTATAGAATTATTCAGACAGAAGAAATGATTCATGAAATATAAAATGTTTGGGGGTGAGGTGCTGGAGTGGTTAAAAGCACTGGCTGTGCTTCCAGAGGACCCTGGTTTGATTCCCAACCCCCACATGGTACTACCCATGTCTGTAACATGTTCTGGGGAGTTCATGTGAGTATCCTCTGAGGGCACTGCACACACACAGTGCTCATAGATACAAGATGCCAAACACTCATACACAGTTAATACAGAAAAGGCTCACCAGCACTTCAAGTTAGACAACATTATCTTTAAGACACATGCAATTCTTTCTAAACTGATTAAAAGCAAAAGAAGTTAGTGTGTGCTTTTCAGTTGTGATGAGAACATTCTACAACACACGGCAAGCTTCTTGATTGCAAAAAATCCCAAAAAACAAAAACAAACAAAAACTACTTATTTAGTGAGAATCTCCTAAAGGCAAGTAATTAAGATGCCATCTTTCAAAATATTTCAATCTACAGATCCTTCTTAATTTCACAAGAAAATTTCCAGGCAACAAGATAGACTGGCAGAAGGCATGACCTAGCCAGATAGCTGTCACAGTTAGCCTTGCTGAAGTAAACATGCTTTCTTGTCATACCTAAAGCCTGTAAAGGCATCACCTGGTCACACCTAAAGCCTGTAAAACCCAGCTTTTTCTAAAAGAGATACAAGAAGGCAGAAAGGCCCAGGGGTCTAATCTCTGGACCCAGTGTCAGAGAGTAGGGTGCTTCCGAGCATCTGCTAGGAGGCAAGGTCCACAGCTCCTGAGTACACAGGGTGGGCTCGGAGCAGAAGTACAGCGGCCATCCCCCAGCTCTCCTAAGGGAACTGGGAGGTGTCTGGGGCTGTACCTCCGGGGATCTGATGGCCACAAAAGGTCTTTGCAGGCCAACATGTCTTTAGATAAATGTAGTTTAATTAAAACCTTCTGAGAGTGACGGTACAGGGCAGGACTACAGAGCAGGACCTCATCTGAAGGAAAGGAAAGAACGGGGAGAAATAACATACATGTACTCTATTCCGAGCTGACTGTCAACCTTGAACACTCAAGAGTGCCTGGTTCCACTTCCACGTGTTAGGAATATAGGGAAGTGCTGGGGTTAGAGGCCAAGGCGTTCGTTCTGGTTGGTTTATAGATCTACATGTCCATTCCATTAGGAAGCTAAATTCAAACATCTTCTGGCCACACTTGGGAAGCGTCTACAAAGTGTGAGGCTGAGGGAAGAGCACAGGAAACTGCTTGATGGTACGCAGACCTTCAGTCCCAGCACTTGGGAGGCTGAGGTGGGAGGATCTCAGAGTGTGAGGGCAGCCTGGGGACACTCGGACAGCAGCGTTGAAGAGACCCATCTGCTTTGGCAAAGGGCAGTGTAATGGACAGCCACCAGTGTTCATGTGTGTACCTTGGGGTCCTGTGTGTGCACAGCTCGGACAGGTGCTTGGACAGGAACAATAAGCATGCAACTTCAGGTGTAAGAAGCTTTGTAACTTAAAGGCTCTTCCAACACTTTTAGTCCAGCCTCTTTCAAGAGTGTTATTGTGAGGCTGGAGAGATGGCTTATCCCTCAAAGGCTAGGCTCACAACCAAAAACCTAAGAGTGTTATTGTGAAGTGAGTTCTTAGGTTATCACTCCTAGAAAACCATAGTTGGGCGCCTTTAAACGATTAGACGGTGATAGCATCTTCCAATGTGTCCTCAGTCAACCTGTAGGAAGCCCAGGCCTCCACAGCCTTGGAGTTCAACAGAAGCTGAGGGCAGGTGTGTGGCTCCCACAGCACAGAGCCTGAGGGGTGGTGGTGACTGGTTATCGTCCTCTTTATACCTCATAATAGAATCTTTTTACACTAACATGGAAGATCATTGGATGCATCCCTGGATTTTTGGTTTTTGTTGTTTGTTTGTTTTTCAAGACAGGGTCCTGGAACTCACTCTGTAGATCAGGCTGTCCTTGAACTTGGAGATCAGCCTGTCCCCCCTCCCAAGTACTGGGATTAAAGGCATGTGCCATTCCCACCCAGCAGTCCCTGGATTTTTTTGCATGTCCTCCTAAGGCCACCAGCTTGGACCTGAGTGTCTCCCTTGCCAGTATCCAAGGACAGGGCAGCAGGATGGTAAGAGTGTAGGTACCCGTCAGTGCCGGTGCCAGGTCCCCAGAAGCAAACATACCCGAGACCAATCTCCACAGGGGACCAAGTAGAGTGGAGAAGAGAGAAGATTAAAAGAATATTAAAGAGGGATATGGTGGCACAGGCCTGTACGTCTGGCTACAGGGGTTAGGGGGAAGGCTGAATCAAGAGGTCAAAGTTCAAGGTCTAGCTTGGGCTACAGAGTGAGTTCAAGGCCAGCCTGGGCAATTCTGTGAACCTACCTCAAAATGAAAAGTAAAAAGAAGTCTAGGATGGTACTCAGTAGCAGAATGATGCTCTCCTAGCATGCATGAAGCCCTAGGTTCAACCTCTAGTACTAAAAAAATCTAAGAATATTAAATGTACTCCCTTACAGGGAGAATCAAAGCCTACCGACCACAGCTGATTTGAATGTTGATTTAAACAAACATATTTTGTGTCTAAATAAACCCTACTTTGGCATACATTCATCAACACTTAAGCTTAATTTACAAACATGCCAAGCAGCTATTTTTTTTTTATATAAAAAAAAATCGTTTTGATTTGAGGAATTTTCAGGGAAAACAGGCAAGATTAGATGACAATGGCACCAATATTTTTAGAACAATGTAAATCTTTCAGTTGCTGAGAATGAAAAAAGAAGAAAGCCAACCAGCTAATAAGCCAAAGAAGAATACTGCAAAGATGCTGTTAGCTTACGGGGGGCTGTGAGGTGCCAAGGCCAGCCCCCAGCAGAGAAGCAACAGCCTGACGCTGCCTTCTTTATACCCGGAATACCATCTCACCCATACTTATGCAGAGCTAGAAATACTGCTCTAAATACATTTTTAAGGGGGAAACTTGGAAATAATAGATGTTGACTCTGAGATGGAGAAGCCAGGGCTCCACTGCAACTGTCTGCAGGGTAATTAGTTTTTGCAAGTCAAGAACACAGTGGAGATGCTAAAGATACCCCAGGGAGAGAAAAATCTACCATCTATCTACAAGATGCAGCATATAGCACCACTTTTAACAGGGTCATATTAAAAATACAGAGGACCAGGGCTGGACAAGTGGCTAGGGCTAAGGACATTTACTTTCCAGAGGATCTGAGCTCAATTCTCAGCGCCCACGTTGGGTGGTTCACAATGCCCTACTTCTTAACTCTAGGGAACCCAATACCCTTTTCTAGATTCTGTAGTCACCCCCACACATGCACACATCCCCACATGTACATAATAAAGATAAAATAAATCCTTAAAAAATATAGACAAGGTAGAACCAGCTTTGCTTTCAAGATGCACATGTTATAAATATCTAACTGATTAATTAGTACAAAAGTAATTAGTGTTTCTTCATGTGTGTAAATAATCTTTTCCTATTTATAACAAATGCCAAAAGAATTATTTACTCCAGTATTACCCATCATAATTTAAAGTTATTAAATAAGCTCAAAGTGCTGCAACCCCCAAAATATCAAAAATTATACTGCTGTCCAGTCAAATCCAGCTTGACACTGAGACCAAAGCCACATAGCTATTGAGTTAAGTCTCTATAAAATCCTAGGCATGGTGCTCACAAGACCTAAGCAGCAAGAAGTTGCCATTTCTTAACTTGAAGCAGTACTAACCAGTACTGGCTAGTAAACAGCAGTTGTGGCTGGTACCTATGAGGCTGATGTTAAAATCTTAAGTGATAGATAGTGGACAACGTTTTCAAGACTCAACCTGAGTGCCTGACAGATGATGCCTGTAAGGATTCCTGGCATGCCACATGGTAAAGCCAACCTGGCATTGGCAGAACAAACTGAGTACAAAGGGCACACCCCCAGGAGTAGCTACATAAATCTGTGCCCACCCTTTCTCTTAAAAGGAGATGTCATGTTGCAGTCTGTCTCTTCTGTTTCTCTGCTCCTGTACTTGCCTGGCAACTCTCCTATGGCCTGGTAGTGTGTGTGTGCCTGATCTCACGCACCAACATTTTGGTGCAGTGACTCTCCTGGGCGTAGGTGCATATAGGTTAGGAGAACCTGATCCGGGGTCACTACCAGGTCATCTTTCATCTGCCCTGTCGCTGCAGCAGTCTCGGACATTACCGGCTTTAATTGGTAAGTTTTCCCTTTCCAGTTGGCAAATGTAAACTATTGTGTCCAACTTCCGGTAGGACTCTAGTCTCGCGAAGGACCAGTCACGATCTTCACTGGCCACAGCTGTTTCTTATTGCCTGACACTCATTGCCTGGCCTTCCCTGTTATTGGAGCCCTTTCCATGGACTTGTTTGCAGGGTTCTGCCCTGTGACGCCTATCATGGGTGTTGACGAGCTCCTATTGATAGTGTGTTGGACACCCACTGTAGGTGCTGATGGGAGCCTGTAGTGGCTAGTGCATGGGTTTGGCGCATGCTCCTGAGAACTGGAGAGTTTTTATGGGTAGCTTGTGTTGGTTTGGGCTTAACCCTGATACCCATTCCAGATGCTGATGAGAATCTAGGGAAAGCTGGAGTGGTTTTAGACATTGTCCCAGCATCTATTCTGAAAGCTGATGAGCTGCTTAGCAGTAGCAACGTTGCCCTGGGGACCACTCAGGTGGTTGATGACCCAGATTTAGCGTGTTCCCTCCCTCTCTGGGCCTCAATAATGGAGAATGAGTCAGCAGAAAATCTCTCTCCATCCTCACCTCTAGGATGCGTTCTTGAGACTCTCAAGCCACTTAGCCTTTTTGCCTTACCTGGACACCACCAAGCTTATCCGTTTTTGCACAAAGAAATGACCTTAGTACCCCTTAGATTACTCAAAATAGCCGCCTAATGGCTCACTAGACCCCAATATTTTAAGGGAGCTAACTTTTGCAAGCATAAGGGCGGATGGAAAGAGTTTCCTATCTCTTTTCATATCTCAGTTCTAAACCTTCTCTTCCAGCTTCCTGTTCTTGGAAAGAGTTTCCCGATGTCTTTCCATATCTCAGTTCTAAACTTTCCCTTCTGGCTTTCTCTTCTTCTGCCATCTGTTTCTAGCCACACGACCAGATCCTCTCTGGAAACTCCACATTTCAAATCTCAGTGCTCACCTGTAACTCTTCTAACTTCTTTCTTTCTGGAACTTCAAACCTGGTGCCTATATTTATCCCACCAGTCACTCATTCTCGCGCTCTAAGGATCCTGATCCGGTTCTCCCTCTATGGGAAGTGGCTGCCATAGATGGGATAGTGAGAGTTTATATCCTGTTTCCTCTGTCAGAACTTTCTCAAGTAGAAAAACTGGGCTGTTGAGATAAGGCAAGTTTAGAACAGATAACAGGTTTTTAAAATGCACTCTCACAGTATACAACTTAAATCCTGAGCCTACTGAGGAAAAGCAACTTCTCATGACCCGTTTTTAACCCAGAGCTACCCCAACACCAGAGCTAAACTTAGACCTTGAGAGGAGACCATAGGCAGAGAAGTCTCAGTGCTGGCTTTTAAGGTGTATCACGGGAGAGATGAAAAAACATGCCAAAAAGATACTTCCTGCTGGCAAAAGCTATCCAACCAACTCCTTCACCTCCTTCTGTGGAGAGCAGATCTAAGACTTCCGGGTGTGTGCTTTAAGTGTGGCCAGCTTGGCTACTGGTCTTGTTCTTGCCTGACCTCGCAGATGCTTTCAGGACTTGTCCTGAGTGCTATCAAGGGTGCTGGTCTAAGTGGATGTTGCCAAGCCCCACGTGACAGGGGGACGTTACACAGGGACCGCTCCCTGCTGATCTCCTAGGCCTGGGCATGGGTGACTGGTGCTGCCAGGGCTTCCCTAACCCCACCACCGTCATCATGAAAAGAAAGCCTCAGATAGTCATAACAGTATCAGGCTGGTCCATCTCCTGGTGGATGCCAGGAGCTACATACTTGGTCTTGTGGGAGCTTTGGGGTCTCACCTCTCATTCTAGCCTCTCCATTGTTGGGGTGGAAAGCAAACAATTCTGACCTCATCAGACACTGCCACTTAATTGTATTCTCAGAGCCATCCCTATCACCCACTCATTTTTGTTATGTCAACCTGCCCTATACCCCTAATGGGAAGGGATTTTTTAACTAAAGTAAGAGTTTTCATTTCTCTTAGTCACATTTCATCTGAATCCAGACTCCACCAGCTGCTCTAGCCACCCCCCTTGCTCATCTTGCTATCTGCTCAACCTGTCAGCTCTAGCCTTCCAGTCTCCCAGGTGGACCCCAAGTGTGGGACATCCAGAATCCTTGTGTCACAAGACACATTTCTCTAAAATTCTCCATCTCTGAGTTTTTCTGTTCCAGAAAAGTCAATGCAGTTCCATGAAACAAAAGGCTCCGAGGTGTTTCCCCTCGCCCTTCCCCTCCCCAAAGACTGACCCTCCAGCTGCCACTTCTGGAGAGTGGAAAAACACAGAAGCCATCTTACCATCTGACAACAGTTGACCGCCATTCCCTGAGGACTAGAGAAAGGACCAGGAGCCAGTTTTAGAGTCAATTCAGGGAAGACAGACTGTTTCCACCCCCAGGAGCAAAGTAAAGGAACCAGAAGCCATTTTACCCTCAGCAAAGGGTAAACAAGAAACAGGAGACATTCTAACCTCTTCCCATCCCCAGACCTAGCAGAGTACGCTCACTATATATGTCACTTCCCAAGGTTCTCTTACTAACTCATAATTTTTTTCTGCGCTCTAGAAAATCAGAATTCATCATCCCATGGCTTAAACTCCCCGGACTGCAGGAAATGAGCTGCAAAACCCAGCAGACCGACCGCCAGATGATACATCTTCCAAAAAGACAAACTTCGCCCTTAAGACAGCTTGAAGCAGCCTTAATAGATACACCGACCCTGTTTCGATCCAATTAATTTCCCTCCTGCCATCCCACTACATAAACCCAGCTTTCTTTTTATAACAAACATAAAAGGGTGAGATGTAAGGATTCCTGGCATGCCACTCGGTGAAGCCAACGTGGCAGAACTCGATGAGTACTGAGGGCACGCCCCTAGGTGTGGCTAAGTAAATCCCCGCCCACCCTTTCTCTTAAAAGGAGATGCCATGTGGCAGTCTGTCTCTTTTCTCTTCTGCTTCTCTGCTCCTGTACCCGCCTGGCAACTCTCCTGAATAAACTCTCTGGTAGTGTGTGTATCTGATCTCATGCGCTAGAAACCAACAATGCCTGCTTACAAAGCAGAAGAGCTCACTTTACATAACACCAACATGCTGCTTAAGTACAGAAGTTTGTGTTTGCTAATTAGAGTCCATTCCTGAACAAAACTTTGAAATACACTAGCTTTATTCTGAGGCTGGAGGCTGAAGTAAAGAAACCAAGTTCAGGCAAAAAGAAAAAACAGGAAAAAAAAAAAAAGAACAATATCATAGTAGGGCATTCAGATGTTGCTTTGTATTGAAAATTTTCTGTGGGCTGGAGAGATGGCTTGGGATGAAGAACATTTGCTGCTTTTCCAGAGGACCTGGGTTCAAGTCCCAGCACCCACATGGCAGCTGGCAACCTTCAAGGGCACCACATTATACATGCAGGCAAAACACCCAAACACATGAAAATATAAAGCAATTCTTAAAGGAAAAATATCTGCTGGGTGGTGGTAGTGCATGCTTTTAATTCCAACACTATGGAGGCAGAGGCAGGCAGGTCTCTGAGTTGGAGGACAGTCAAGGCTAATACAGAGACACCTTGTCTGGGGGGAGGTGTTTTATTTTTTAATTAACAATTTTAAAAACAGGGTCTTTCTATGTAGTCCTGGTTATCCTGGAACTCTCTATGTAGAGGCTAGCCTTGATCTCAGATATCTGCCTGCCTCTTATTTCCCTAGTGCTGGGATCACAGGAATACACCACTATGCCTTGCTAAGAAAAGTGTTTTAAACAAAAATAAATTTTTCTGTAAAGAGAGAACTCAGCCAGTGTGATGAGTCTGATAAAGCATGCAGTGAGCTATAATTTAAAACCTCCAAGCAAAGAACACTTTCATGTGTGTATCAGTATTAACAGCAAATATGAACAGGAGTCAGGCCAAAAAATTGGTAAAAAGTAGAAACCAAGTTTTATTGTGGTAAGTAAAATTTTTTAAGAGGTGTTGTTTCTGTTCTTAAATATGTGTGTGTGTGTGTGTGTGTGTGTGTGTGTGTGTGTGTGTGTGTGCATCTGTGTGGGGTACATGCATGTAGATGACAGTCCCAGGCGGTTGTGAACAACCAGTGCAGGTGTTGGGAACTCAGCTTTGGTCCTTGTCAGTGCATGCTCTCAACTGCTGAGCTTCATGGGTAAATAAAATCCACTCTGCCTTCTGTAGGTGCTGGGAGTTTATTTCCTGATTCTATTTTCCACGTCAAATAAGTATTTTTTTTTTCTTTTAGATTTATTTATTTAATGTGTAAATTAAGTGTTCTGCCTGTATGTATGCCAGCACACCAGAAGAGGGCACCAGATTTCATTATAGATGGTTGTGAGCCACCATGTGGATGCTGGGAGTTGAACTCAAGACTTTTGGAAGAGCAGCCAGTGCTCTTAACCACTGAGCCATTTATTTCCCAGGGGAATGTAGCTACAGAGAATCCTTCTGTTGTTTAGAGACAAAGTCTCACTGTGTAGTCTAAGCTGGCCTCAAACTCATGGACTCTTCCTCGGCCTCAGTGCTGGCATCACAGGTAAAGTCACATCCAGCCAGGAAGTTTCTTCCAAATACAGAATATTAAAGGAGAGCTTGATTTAAAAATAATAAAAAAAAAAGGTTGTCTCTTCACAATTAGAAAAATAAAGAAACTCTCTCAAACAAATGAGATCTGCAGTTGACTTCAGAAAGGTGTCCAAAGTTTTAAAATTGAAAAGTTCCTCTTACCTTATCCAGTCCATCAGCTCCACTGTATCTGGGTCATAGAATTCTTTTAACTCTGAGAGTTCATCCATCATTCCTGGCCAGGACTAAAATTAAAAACAAAAATGTACCCCAGTAACTGTCACCAAGATTAATAACAGAGAAAGAAACTGCGTCTCATGTACACGAACGGCAACGGGAACCCAGAACTGCTGTACCTCTCAGAGTTCCAGAACCATCCCTGCTGAAGCTAACCAGGGTAAGAGGCTCTGTTAGGTTTTAAATATGGACTTTTATGTTGTTGGGGCTGGAGAGAAGGCTCTGTAATTAAGAGCATTTGCTGTTCTTACAGGGGGGACCTGGATCCAACGCTCAAATTTTCAGCACCTGCATGGTAACTCACAGCGGACTGCAACTCCAATTCCAAAGGATCTGCTGCCCTTGTCTGGCCTCTATGGGTGTTGCAATACGTGGTGTATAGACATTCACACACAGGAAAGGCTTCCAATATAGAATACCATCCTGTCCTCACAGTAACCCACAAGATGGATGGTGCATCGGGGAGCATCACCATCAGAGTTGTTTCTCAGGATGGAAACTGAGGTGTGAGGAGGTGACTCACTCAACCAGGTAGAAGAGCTGTGCCTCAGGACCTACTTCTAAATGCAGCCCCCTGGTTGTTGTAGTGTCCTGACTCTATTCAGCTGCTAGAATTCTGGGCAAATGGTTTGATCTATGTTAACAGGAATGCTGGCAGAATGGGAAGAAATGGTTGGAAATTAGACTCCCAGGAGAAACTAATGTATTTGGTGTCATTATTTATGCCATTGGTAAACTCATGTCACTTAAAGTTATACAGACAATTTAAAAAGAACATTCCTCTCCATCACTTACCTAACATGAGTTCTAGTCCATTAATCAATTAAATCTTAATTATTCTCAAATGATGGTGGACCAAGCACACTTCCCTTATTCTTATTTTTGTAGTTTTCAGACAGTCTTATTGTGTAGCCCAGGCTAACCTCAAAATCCTGACTCTACTAAGTACTTTAGAAGATTAAATGTGTTGTCCCTGTTACTTGACAATCAGCAAAATAGCAACATTTATTTAATAAAATGGTCCAATTATTTCAGTATATCTGAGAGTTCAATGGGTACTGGACATTTTTTTGTAATTTAAAAAATGCTGATACTGGAAGAAATGTTAAAAGCTGGTGCATCCTGAGGGAAATTCCTTAAATAATATGCAAATAAAAACTAAATGTCTAACAACTGTCTGTAGTTCCAGTTCCAGGCAAAACACCAAGGCAAATAAATAAATAAATAATAAAGTTTTTTTTTTTTAAAAAAAGAACTAAATGTCAACTTTTAATAGGATGTGATAGATTAGCTAGGATTTCACCAATCCAATAAGATCAAGATCCGAGCAAATGCTTTTTAATCTCTGGCTCTGAGGAGCCTAGCACATGCTTTTCCCTCTGAATGGGATTATCCTAGAGGAACGAACTCAGTAAAATTCAAGTCAGGCTTCAAATAAATACATCACTAGCAGAAAATCTTAATAGTTGTCACAGATGGCAAACAGTTTAATGTCAAGGAAAAACTCTTGATGTCTATATTTCCCATTTTCTCTCTGACTTCATACTTTACATTTTCCCCCTGAGACAGGGTTTCTCTGTGTAGTCCTGGCTGTCCTGAAGCTCACTGGGTAGACCAGGCTGACCTCAAACTCACAGAGATCTCTCTGCTTATGCTGAGACTGAAGTTATGTGCCACCAAGCCTGGCGTTACTCTGCAGATTTGAGATAATCATTATCCCACTGCATGCTTTCAATGTTCCCTAAACCTTTCCTCAATCTTCACCAAGTCCTTAAACAGCCTTAAAAAAAATACATCAAATTTCAACAAGTAGTGGAGGATTTAGCCTATACACAAACTTCCACACACAAAAAACCCCATACATGTAGACACACAAACATGTATGTACAAATACACTTGCATATGCTTCACACACACACACACACACACACACACACACAGTTCTTCTTCCTCAGCTGCAGTGTCACAACAGAACAATGCTGAGCTTGTAGGGGGGTTAACCATCATCATTTCATGTACAGGTGAAGCTGCCAAGTTGCTTATTAAACACTGACCTTGTTTCACTTATTTGCATAAAAGGGTAAAATTCTGGGAGCTTGTGGGTTCTGCCTGTAATAGCTGCTGTTCTGACAGGACATGGGCTCTCTCATGCATTCCCAAATCTACAGCCCTCATGTCACAGTAGAAGCAGGTCCATCTGGGGGCTGAGCTGTGGGCGGGCTCTCTAGATTACCCTGTCAAATCAGGGCCTCTCCACAGTAACCTCCAGTCCACTGCTCTAACTTAGAACCCCACTAAAAATATAAAAAATATGTTTGTTTTGTTTGTGTTTGGTTTTGATTGAAGAAAGGGCAAGAGAGCTGGGTGGTGGTACGCATATTCAATCCCAGCACTTGGTAGGCAGAGGCATGTGGATCTCTGTGAATCTGAGGCTAGCCTGGTCTACTGAATGAATTCCAGGATAGTCAGGGCTACAGAGAAACCCTGTCTTGAAAGATCTGTCAACAAAACAACAACAAAAACAAGGGCAGGAGTTTAGTTAGATTAAGTGTTCTGTGCTATTTTCCTAGGTGATAATTTAAAGCCCGTAAATCTCAAAGATATAACAAATAAACCAACAAGTGACCAAATGATCAATGACAGGTATTTCTGAGTGGTGTCTAGAAACACTTTCAAATCAGTTAAAGGAGAATATGACAGTTTTCTCTGCATCATAAAAGTGTCTTTGAGTTGGGGAGAGGGGTCAACTTTTCCATTCGGTGTGTCTTGTTTTTGTTTGGGTCTCATTGTGAAGCTCAGGCTGGCTTTGAATGCTGGCTCCTCCCACCCTAGACTCTCCTGTTGAGATTACTGTCTGGTGTAGTGGAGAACAGGTATTATTCTATTTATTAAACCTTGCCCTTAAGGCGTGGCCCCTTGGCCACTATACATCTGGGAAATACCTATGGCCTTGGGGCACCAGTGTGGGGGAGCAGGGCCAGTGGGCTGGTTTAAGATCTGGGTACACATAGGTAGCTTCTCTTCTCTTGCACTCTTGGATGGTGAGGAAGACCATGTCAGACGGCTATGTGAGTGGAGTGGATCAGTCTACGTACAGCCTTCCATCGACTCTGCAATTGTGTTTTGTCTTACTCTGTATAAGTAAGCTGTCCCCCAAATGGACCCTTTTAATAAATAAGTCTTCTCTCAATTATCTGTTATTAGCTCGCATTAGTTGAGTATCACCACACTTGGCCCCAGAGACTAACCTTACAGAGTTTATTCTATGTGTCCACCCTCCTGAAGGCATCTAATGAAAAACACAAGTTAGGGCTGGAGAGATGGCTCAGCAGTTGAGAGCACTGACTGCTCTTCCGAAGGACCTGAGTTCAATTCCCAGCATCCACATGGCAGCTAACAACTGTCTGTAATTCTAAGATCTGACACCCTTACACAGTTATACATGCAGGCAAACCACCAATTCACATAAAAATTTAAAAAATAATAAATAAATATTAAAAAAGAAAAGTACAGATTAACATCCATTCTACCTTGAAACCTCTCACTCTCCATAAAACAATTTTTCCCGCCTTATTTGTTTCAAAATAAATCTAAAAACATTTTCAGAATCTGCTTCCAGTAAGAGTCAAAACTAACAAAATGGCTTTTTCTAAGAATTTTTTTTTCCTTTTCTGAATGGTCTTTATACTATAAGGCTTAACCTCTAAAAACAACACCTTTTTAAAGACCGATTTTCCTATCAACAAGAATGCAACAGGATTCAAAGGAAGTCTTTAGGAACTCCATCAGCCTCTTGGCTGCCAAACAGAAAGTGTGAGCTTGGCCTTACCTTACAACACAGGTACATCAGGGTGAGGATGGGGACCGAATACCGCATGACCCAGATCTGTGGGACAAAGACACTATTAAGATCATAGTCCTGGACCCCTTTGGTCTCCAAGTCTGGCTTTGTTTGTGTACACCTTTTGAAGCCATCAATGAAACCAAAAAAACTGAACCAAGTACCAGGCTCCAGTCTGAGCCAAGAGAGCCACCCATGGCTTCTACCCCTAACCCCCACCTAAGGAATGCAGAGGGAGAGCAGTTCACGGCTATCGGCCTGTCTGCTCTATTATGTAGATGCTGGTAAATTATTTTTAGGAAAATACCTTATAATAAAAATTGTAATTCTGGACAATAAAACTACTGAAAAAGTTTAATTTCGCTTTTTACTGTATTTCTAAGTTCTGTGTACAATGAACACATCTGACATATAGAAATATAAGTGACTTAAATATATAATTGATGAGGCCAGGCAGTGATGGTGCACACCTTTAATCCCAGCACTCAGGGGCTGTGACTCTGAGGCGAGCCTGGTCTACAGAGTGAGTTCAGGGACAGCCAGGGCTGTTACACAGAGAAACCCTGTCTTGAAAAACAAAACAAAAAATTGAGAACCAGACTCCAATGCATACCCCAGTCTTGGCCATGCAAATGGCCTGGATTAAATTAAATATGCCATAAAACAAAGTCCCAAATCATAAATCTAGCGAGGGACAGGTAACAGGCTGTGCTGGGTTTCAGGTCAACCTGATATATGCTATCGTTACCTGGAAAGAGGGAGCCCACATTGAGAAGATGCATTCATCAAACTGGCTTGTGGGAGAGAGACTGTGGGTAGTTTTCTCGATTAATGACTGATGTGGGAGGGTCCAGCCCATCGTGGGTGATGTTGAGCCAGCCATGGGGAGCAAGCCAGTAAGCAGCATTCCCCCATGGCTTTGCTTTGTTCCTGCATTGAGCAAGCTGTTGATCTGACCTGCCTTGGTGATGGACTGTGACCTGGGACATATATGCTACACCAAGCCTGTCCTCCTGAAGCTGCTTTTGGTCATGGTGTTTATCGTAGCCATGGAAACCCTAACTAGGACATGGGGGCACTTTCAGGGGTATGAGGGGATAGGAAGGAATCCTGAGATAGGACTGAAACACATGATATACAGATATGAAATTGTCAAACAGCTCAAATAATAAAAGCTTAAATAATAAACCAAAATTATAATTAAAATGAAAACATATTTTAAAAACCAATCTTTATAAAAGATCAAGTAAGTGAATTCAAGATCCAGATTTTGAGCCCGGTAGTGGTAGCCTACACCTTTAATCACAGCACTTGGAAGGCAGAGGCAGGTGGATCTCTTATCATTTTGAGGGCAGCCTGGTCTACAGATCCAGTTCTAGGACAGCCAGGGCTACCCAGAGAAACCCTGTCTCAAAATAAAACAAAACAAATCCAGATTTTGTATCAGCTCTAAGTGACACTTGGCACCTACTGAAACACTGAAATGTTACAGCTCATTTCCGACTGGAGGGACAGAGGATGCCACTGACCCTCTTTGGGTTACAGAGATGAACCAGCCTCAGAAGCAACTCCCAGATCTCAGAACTGCACAGACCAGATGACGCGAACACACACATATGGGAGGTCCATAGGTACTTCATCCTGGAAAGGCAGAAAGGGGGACATCAGCAATGCCTGCTAGGGAGGGAAGCTCCCCCCCCCCAGCAGGAGCCATTGGCCAGAGGGTTAGCTATGCATCCCATCACTTTCTAGGAGCAGTCATGTAAACAGGCCACAGAAGACTGCAGCTGAGGAAAACGTGGGCAGTAATAATTCATAGAGGGAAGAGAACACACAAGGCAGATATATGGGGACATAATCACCAGCGAAGGTGACTGCCAGGTTCTGAGTCACCCTGTTAGACAACATCAATTAAAGAGCCGTCAGGTTAAATCAAAGAGATCAGCTGAGATGAACATACCTCATTGTACTCAGCGCCAGCAACCCAAACAAGATGGTGTGGATCAAGTTGTAAGCGGCTTCTGGTTTCAGGTCAACTGCACACTTTCTTGTCTGACCCATGGACTGCGGACTTGCAGAGTCGCTGGAGCAGACAGTAAAGCCACATGTGTAACTTCCATTTGGGCAGACCTGGTTATTTCCCCTACAAGGGAACTAGTCAGCATCCATCAGTGTGGAATTTGAGACCCGGTGACATAATATAAACACATCAGCAATTAAACAACTACAATTTCACAGAAGATTCAAATAAAAATGTAAGCACAATTCTTTTAAGAATAACAGAAACAAATCCTTTGGGGATGGCTGAAATGGGAAAGCTCTGGACTCTGGGCCAGCATGGCCTTCGGAGTCAGCACCTGGACAGCCAGAACTACACAGAGAAACTCCGGCTTGAAAAACAAAAAAAACAGAGCCAAAACCAAAACCCAAATCCCCAAACTGAAAAAACAAAAACAAAAACCAAACCAACAGCAATAACTCAAAACGATGTATCTATGAACTATGAGTTCAGTTAATGGATCGAGGGCTATTTCACCTGCCAATGCCTCATTATTTATATCCAATAGATGAATGCTATCATTATTAAAAGGATGCTTTGGTTACACAATTGGAGAGTGTGAATGGCAGTTAAACACCCACTAGAGTAAACACTAACTCTTCCTATCATTTAACGGTGTTCTTATTTATCTGTTTGTCTCACTGTGCTGCTCCAGCTGGACTTCAAGTCCTTAATTTTCCTGCTTCTGTTTCCCAAGTCCTGAGACTGCAGATGTGCACCACCGTGTCCCGCTGCAGAAATTTTTGTTGTTTGATCCTTTTTGTTTATTTGTTTCTATCTTAAGTGTATGGGTGTTTTGCCTGCACGTATGTGTGTGCCTGGGGCCCTTGGAGTCCAGAAAGAGAGCAGCGGAGCCTTTGGGATTGGCTGTGAGCAACCACGTGAGCCCTGGGACTCGAACCAATGCTCCTTCCTAACTTCTGATTGATTTCTTGGGCCCCAATTTTTAAAACATTAAAAGAAGAAGGTGGAGTCCCAGGGCTAGAGAGATGGCTCAGTGCTTGCCGGCTGCTCTTCCAGAGGACCCAGGTTTGGTTCTGAGCACCTCCATGGCAGCCAGTTCCAGGGGACCCAGATTCTTCTGGCCTCTGAGGGTACTGCAAACATGTTATACAGACATTAACACACATACACATTTTAAGAAGTAAACAAACCTTAAAAATTCTACCCTTTGACCTCTAAGTCAGCACACATGAAGACACTAGCATTCTTAATTAACACAGTGCGCTTCCTTGAAAACCCCTGAAGACAGGTATGTGAGGACCCTCCGATGCAGCGGCTCTCCACCTGTGTGTTACAATGCCTTTGGGGGTCAAATGACCCTTTCACAGGTGTCCTGTATGTCAGATATTTACATTATGTTCATAACAGCAGCAACATTTAGTTATGAAATGGCAACAAATATAACTGTATGGTTGGAGTCACCACAGAATGAAGAACTCTATTAAAGGGTCACAGCATCAGCAAGCCTGAGAGCCACTGGCCTAATGCTTTTATCTACAATCATATAGCAAACCAGCCTCCAGATGGGCCGTAGATTCAGTGACCTCAGCAGGCTCTGCAGGCTCACTGGCGTCTTTTGCTCTGGACACAGTCTACGGTCCTGTCCCGTCCACACCTATGAATCTGCAGTAACATCTGCTGTGCCGTCTAGAACTTCCCTGTTACCAGGGGGCTAAGGTTTATCTTGAGTCAGTTTATAATATATGTTCCTAAAGATTTCTATTTATGTGTCTGTGTGTGAGGGCCTGCAAAGGACATCGGAGCCCCTGGAACTGACATCAGAGGAGGTTGTGAGGCAACCAACATAGGTGCTGAGGATTAACCTCTGGTCCTCTGGAAGAGCAGGACTCTTATCCACTGAGCCGTCTCTCAGGCCCTGCTTCATTCCTAAGGCTGGACTCCCTCTTCCCACAGTCCACCAGCATTTTAAGTGGTTTTGGAGTTACAGAGCGAAGAGACTTCCCTGGAAAATTCCACCAACTTCTCAAAAATGACAGTCACTTCAACTTTTTCATTTTCTTTCAATGAAACATGAATTGTCAGTGCAAACCCCATCAGCTTGAAGTGAAGTCATCTACAAGTCTGCCCAAAAAGTCCTTCACACTCCCTGATGCTTTCTTCTGTAGCTGGGAGACATGCTAAGTTTTTTTTTTTTTTTAAAAAAAACTTTATTTATTATTTATTTATTTATTTATTTATTTGCCTTGGTGTTTGCCTGGAACTGGAACTACAGACAGTTGTTAGCTGCCATGTGGGTTCTGGGAATCGAACCCGGGTCCTCTGGAAGAGCAGACGGTGCTCTTAACCACTGAGCCATCTCTCCAGCCCCGACATGCTAAGTTTTAAATACAGGCACAAGTACATTAAATTTTCTGTAAACACTCACAATTATGGTCCATAGCAACCTTATGAGCATTCATATGCGACCCCAGGGAACAAATGAACATGATTAACTCTATTGTTCTGGCACTGGGAATCAAACCCAGGACGTCAAACATGCTAGACAGGTGGCAGACCACTGGGCCACAAGCCCGGCCCTTATCTTCTCTTGTTAGCTTGAAATGGGGTCTAAGTTGCTCACATTGTCCCTGAGTTCATTTTAGTGTAGGGTGGCCTGGAACTTACAATCTTCCTGCCTCAATCTCCTGAATAGCTAGGCTTACAGGTCTTTGTTACCATGTGCAAAGTTCTTATGAGAACCATATGATGGAGTTACCACACACACACACACACACACACACACACACACACACACACACACACAAAAACCCCAAAATACTTCCCTATGTTTTTAGTCATCTCATTATTTTGTATTGTATTGTATCGCTATAACTCTCATTAGTAGCAGGTCTGGGCTGCATGTGTCTAATCTAGAGAAAAAAAAAAAAACATTGAAAGCAAGCCAGACTTGTGAATCAACAAGGGCACAGCATCGAGTGAGTGATGGCTAACGCCTACAAAAGGGTCTTGGTAGACACGACTTTCTGTACTCAGTGTGGGTTTTCACATGGTTACACTGTAGCCTCACCGAAGATCTTTCACAGAAAGGAGACAGATATACTGACAGGTCCCCCAGCTCCTAAGCACGCCAGCTGGACAGGAAGGCAGCCCACACTGCCCAGCATCCCTTTTAAGATGAACAGAGCTCTTCTGCTTGCCGTTTGTATTCTCCTCCCCTCCCCCAGCACCCATCCAGAACAGCTTCACCGAAGCGAGAGTGTTAGAAAGTCCTACCTGAGGTTACGAAAGGCAACCACCGATGCTGTGACCACAGTGACCAACAAGACGAAGATGTAGGCGTAAAACAGCAGCGTCTCCGAGAGCCTCTGGAATGTGTTGAGAGGCAGCAGGCCGAAGGCTTCTTCGCACAGGTAGAGGTTTGCATCGAAGTCCCTGGGGAAGGGAGGCAGGGCAGGATGTTACACCCGAGATAAACACAAGGAAGCTGCTGGGAAGAGCTGAAGACTTCAAGGATGCCCTAGGAGACAGCGGGCGGTCTCACGCCAGTCTCACCTGGTTGCTCCAAACCCAAATTTGGCCTTCAGAAATTTAAAGATGTGTTCATCTGACTTCAGGTTAAGAATTTTCTGTTAGGAAGAGAGAAAAGTAGATGAGCTGTCCTGATAGGCTTGATGAATCCAGCGCAGCAGGGGCACATGAGGCCAGTTTCCACACTCACATCTCTACCTCATCTCCTTTCGGCTTTGAAGGCTGAACCTTCATTAAAACATTTGCATAAGCTCAACATGCAAAGTAGATAAAAGGAAGGTGTCCTTTTTGGTTTTATATCAGAAAAAATCAACAAAATAATTTGAAATCTCAAGCAGGTACACAGTCCATGTGGCTTTCAGGTTTTGGTTTTGAAGACAAAAATAACACAGGACTCAAGTCATTCACAGACAACTCCGGATAAAAGTGACCCTAAGGTACAGATGCCCCCGATTCCAGCGTTCATCATTAGTGATTGCAATTTTAATTTAGATAATTTTATTTTTTTATTTATGGTTTATAAAAACCCACATCATACAACCAGGTGGCTCAAGTGGTTAAGAGCTTGTCTTGCAGAGGTCCTAAGCACCTGTGTCTAACCCCGACTTCAGGGGATGTGCTGCCCTCTTCTGGCCTCCATGAGCACCACACTCATATGCACGACTCCACCACCCCCCACACACATATGCATCATTGAAAACAACAAAAATGAAATCTTAAGTACAAAAGTAGAAAAAAAATAGTATCAAATAAAGGCAGTAAAAAAAAAAATAAGATAGAGTCAGAATTGAGATTACAAAACAAAATATATTCGTTAACAATGAAGCAAAGATGTGGCCTGTGCCTCTGAATAGCAAATGGAACCACTTGTAGAAAGGGAAACACTTCCTGTGCAGGAAGTTTCACAGACTGATTTTTCTAATTTGCTGTTGTAGGTCTCTGCTGAAACATTCAGTGAGTGTCAATCAATAAACCCTTATCCTTTGGAGTATTAAAAAACAGAAGTCTAGGCTCAAAGGTCTCTGCTGGTTAATTCAAAGAGCAGTTCGCTGAGTCTGCCAGGCATGCAACTGAATGAGATTCACACATATAAGCTGTGGGTGAACACAGTCAACCCTAGCTATTATCACAGAAATTGGTTTGGGGAACCCTTCAGAGAGTTCAATCTTCAATGTGGTGTCTGTATACTAACATTCTTCTGTACCCTTTTTTGGGGGGAGAGGGGTACAGTTTGAGGCATTGGGCCTTGCATATGCTAAACAAGCAGGTCTACTAAGCTGCTAGATACACAGCTCTCTGCCTCCCTGCAGAGTACAGGCTGACCTTTAACTGGACCCCCCAATTCAAAGGCTGGGATTGCAGGAATGCACCACCACCATGCTTGGCTTTCTATAGACTTAAAACCAACTCCAGATTACATACAACATCAAGCATAAAATAAATGCTATATAAGTGGCTGTTATACCATATTATTTAGGAAACGTAAGAGGAAAATCTTCACATGTTCAGGATATGTTCTGTTTGTACATATATGCAAGCATGTGCATAGTGTATGTGTGAAGGCAGGTGTTACTGTCTTTCTCCACCTTAGTATTTGAGACAGGCCTCTCAATGAACCTGGAACCCACTGGTTCTGATAGACTGAGTAACCAGTGAATTCTAGGAATACACCTGTCTGCCTCCTGGGCGCTGGAATTACAGACACATGCCACCATGTCAGCCTTTCAGGGAGGCCTGAGGATCTGAACTTAGGTCTTTTATCCTTGGGAGGCAAGTACTTTTCCAACAAAGCCATCTCTCTAGCTCCTTTCTGAATAATGCTGAGTCCGGAGTCCTCCAGTCAGTAAACTGTAGATATGATAAGGAGTTTAAGAACACAGTGGCGGGCTGGAGAGATGGCTCAGCAGTAAGAGCACTGACTGTTCTTCTGGAGGACCTGAGTTCGATTCCCAGCATCCACATGGCAGCTAACAACTGTCTGTAATTCCAAGATCTGACACCCTTACATAGTTACACATGCAGGCAAAACACCAATTCACATAATATAAAAATAAATATTTTTTTTTTTTAAAGAACACAGTGGAGAAATGGCTCAGAGGTTAAGAGCACTGACTGTTCTTCCAGAGGTCCTGAGTTCAATTCCCAGCAACCACATGGTGGCTCACAGACATCTGTGATGACATCTGGTACCCTCTTCTGTATACTGTATACATAATAAATAAATAAATCTTAAAAACAACAACACAGTGGCAGCTGAATAGAGGTGGTGCACACCTTTAATCCCAATACTAGGGAGGCAGAGGCAAGTGGATCTCTGTGTGTTCAAGGCTGGCCTGGTCTATAGGGCAAGTTATTTCCAGGACAGCCAAGACTACACAGAGAAACCCTATCTGGAAAAAACAAAACAAAATAAAAAAAAACAAAGTGGCATGTTCATTGTGGTTCACTAATTTTTTTTTTTTTCACTTGTTGACAGTCACCAGGGAGAAGAACCAGAGAGAAAGGAAGAGGTTTTACAGATGCCTCTCACAACACACTATTCTTCAAGAAGAGGGGAGCTGGGGGCAAAGGTGTCAATGAAACCCCTGGAGCTTTGCTCTAGCTTAAAAACAGGTGAGAGACTGGAAAGCTCAGTGGTTAGGAGCACTGTTTGCTCTTCTAGAGGACCTAAGCTTGGTTCCCATCACCCACACAGTGGCTCACCACCACCTGTAACTCCAGTTCAGAGAATGTGATGCCTCTCCTGGAGCACCAGACAGACACGTGGTGCACAGACATACATGCAGGCAAAACACCCATATACATAAAGTAAAAATAATAAAATTAAAAAAAAAAACAAATAGGACACCAAGGTTCAAGAGGTATATCCTGCCCTCAGAAAACAAAACAGAACAGAATCCGCCAGACAAACAGTAAACAAAGCTATGCCACAGACACTCAAACAAAAATCTTGGTAGGGCCGGCATGATGGCGCTCAACTTTAATCCCAGCACCTGGCAGACAGAGTTGGCAGCTCTCCGTGAACTGTAGGCCAGCCTATTCTGCAGTGACCAGGTCACTAATGAGTTATTCTTCTATCTAGTTATTTTTAATTTATTTTGGTGGTGAGAATCTGTACACACTGAGCTCATACAGGTCCACAGTGACATCCCAGCCTGGGGTTGTCTGCTTTAACTTAGCAAAAATCGACACACGTTTTCTTTTGAACAATAAAAAAAAATCTCAATAAAACCCACCTTGTAGGGCGTGATTAAGTGATGCCTAAAGTCCTGGCACAAGGGTTGCTGAGGCAGTGGGATTCCAAGGTAAAGGCCAGCTAGGTTACACCCTATCTCAAAATCCTCTCAAACAAAACAAATAGAAAGTGATCTTTTAAAATAATACCATGGTGCTCATAGAGAATAGTTAAAGGTTTTAAAGTTAAGCTTTAAATCTGATGAGCTCAAGAACAGCGTGCTGCCTAGTTTAGGAGCGGAGGGAGCCACAATTGAGAAAATGCTTCCATAAGACCAGGCTATACAGTGGCACTCCAAAGGCATTAGCTCAACTATGTTCATAGCAGCTTTATTCGTAATAGCAAGAACCTGGAAACAACCTAGATGTCCCTCAAATGAAGAATGGATTAACAAACTGTGGTACATCTACACAATGGAGTACTACTTAGCAGTAAGAAAAAATGATATTCTAAAATTTGCAGGCAAATGGATGGATTTGGAGAATATCCTCCTGAGGGAGGTATCATAAACCCAGAAAGATAAGCAGGGGATGCACTGACTCATTTCATTAGTGGACTCTAAACAAAAAAGCAAAAAGCAAAGCATGTCCAAGCTGCAAACCACAACCACTGAATAGCTTGGGATCTGAAACACCTTGGACTGGCACCTTGGATCCCACTCCCTCCAGAGGAACACCTGACCCAGTCTTGATGTTGGGGTGAGGAAACTGGATCTGCCAGGAGTGGAGACTGAACTGAGCAATATTGGGACCTTGGGACCTCCTGCCCATGCTGGGGAGAAGATGGGAGATGTGGAGAAGAGAATGTGACTGGAGGGGGTGGGAGGGGAAAGGGACCTTGAATAAGGATATATACAGATAGAAAATGAGACTTTATTCATAATAAAAAATTAAAAAATAATAATTATTAAAAAAAAAAGACCAGGCTATAGGCAAACCTGTGGGATATTTTAATTAGTGATGATGGGGGAAGATTCAGCCCACTGTGGGTGGGGCTATCCCTGGGCTGCTGGTCCTGGATTCTGTAAGAGAGGCTGAGCACGCCAGTAAGCAGCACCGTCCATGGCCTCAGTTTGTTTGAGTTCTTCCTTGGCTTCCCCCAGGGAGCTGTGACTGGGGTGGATCCTACCTAGGGCAGAGACCAGTGATTTGAGTGAGATGTCCCCAGAGTCTCAGGATGTGGAGCTTGCTGGGGCAGCATCCTGTCACCAGCCTGACCCATTATGAGCTCTCAGCAGCGAGGCCCACCATCGTGACTCTAAGCCTCCGGAATCATGGCCCAAATAAATCCTCCTCTGATTTGCTTTGTCACAACAGCAGAAATGATAGGGATGCAGATGTGTTGTGAAAGGGAAGGAAACCAAATAATTAAAACCAACAAAACCAAGTGTGGCCCTTGCTAGGTCAGTCATGACTCAGTGATTCAAGTACCACTTATATATATATATGTATATAATATATATACACACACGGAAACTATTTCTAATTAAAGGTTCAAAGCTACCATAAATACATTTCAAAAATGGATTAAATCTCACTGATTAACTTACCTTAATAATGTTGTTGAGAAAAAGGGTCAGACAGAAAACTAGAAGTAAATGCAACAATAGTTTCCCAATCCTAGTCAGGAAGGTCCCAGTTTTTAGGTTTTTCTAAAAATTGAAAGAATTATGTTTTAATTTTTAATTAACATTCAAATACATTTTAATATTAACTATAACTTCATACTCACTTGAGCTTACTCGAAGATTTAAAATGTTGACTCATGCAACACACATATGGAAAAAACAAAACCCACCTTATGGAGTCTCTTTTTATTTACTGTAGTAATTTTACATGTGATGTGGATAAAAGGAAGGATTATCAGTGGTTAAAGTCTAAAGAGGGGTGAGGGCAGAAAGGTATAGGGAGCTAGTGAGAATACAAAAGTCTTGTGGGAGCCTGCTAGTTTGTAAAGTAATTTAAAAATTCAACTAAATAGGGGCTGGAGAGATGGCTCAGCAGTTAAGAGCACTGACTGTTCTTCTGGAGGACCTGAGTTCGATTCCCAGCAACCACATGGCAGCTCACAACTGTCTGTAGTTCCAGTTCCAGGCAAAACACCAAGGCAAATAAATAAAAAAAGTTTTAAAACAAAAGTCTCTTTAAAAAAAAAAAATTCAACTAAATAAAGAAGGAGTTTGAACAGAGGTCACCTGTATGGGTGAAGGAGGCTGTCCCTAGAAGACACAGGTTATTAAATGAAAACCCTCGGGTGAACATGTGGACAGGAAGGCCCCAGCAGACCCTAAGACAACACAAATTCTTGGCTGCCAAGGTCCTGCTGCTGAAGATACCACACGCCTGGGTTGTAGAAAGACTGAACTGGAACTGACTGGGAACCTCCCTTGCAGTAAGTAGGTAAGCTTCCATGGTGCAGGAAGGCTCTACACAGGATGCTGGGTGGCACAGGGGTTGTGGTAGATGTTAGCTAGCAATGACCCTACATGCTAAAATACTGGCCTGCCAGGTAAGGTGAGCCCACTGGTGTGACGCCTTCTGACTGGATGAGGTCTACTGCACCAAGAGAAAAATCATGCCTGGCTCTATAAACTTAATCAAATGCACATGGCTGGGGAGGTTATTAGTCCTGGAGAAATCTATGGTGGTTGTTTTGTTGAATGGCCATGCTGTCAAATTCTCTTCTAAATATTTATGTTTCAACCTATAGATCCGTCATTCTCTCAGTCTTGGTTAGAGAAACTATTTTGCAGAGGGCAGTGGTTAATGCAGAGACTCATAAGTGACCAAAGCATAGAGAATTATTGACTATGAGTGGTCCCAAGGCTCAGAGACCACCAGGACAGAGCGGGTAGAAAGAGTTAGGGGATAGAGAGGAAAGCTCTGACATGCTATCTCTCTTCAGGACACAACATGATGACTGTACTCATAGACATACAGCAGGTGTGGTTCCCTTCAAAAGACCCTAAACAGGATCAAGTCAGAATTCTAGCACGGGTGGAGGAGGGGCTGGTGATGGAGGAGGGGCTGGTGATGGAGGAGGGGCTGGTGACACACACCCATCCCTAACTGAGGAGATATTGGCAGCTGATGACTGCTGGGAGACAGAGAGTCATTTTTCTGATGATATGGCTCCTGGTAGGTTGCCCATGCTGCAGTGGATGGCCCCATAGCCATCTGCATAAGGTTAGAACTAACTGCATTGTGGGTAATTTTATAAACAAAGAGGAAGACACAAACAGGAAAGGGACATGTTGGGAAGTCTGGGGGAGAGCCTAAAGGTTCAAAAGCAGGAGTAGATATGATAAATTTCTCAAAGAATTAAAGTAATATATAAAAATTCTGCGATATTTTATAAGATGCCCCATGTCTTTGTAAGCATTTATTTGTATTCTCTGAATTTTGAGAACAGTCCATCTGAATTCACTTCAATGTCACCAGCAGGCTGTGTGAAGACAGGAAAAAATACTGTTACTGCCATCAAACAGCAAGGGGTCCAGACCCATAAGATGATGACAGCCACATTGGCACTGCTGAATACACATACATATTTTTTTTTAATCTTGGATTGCAGCTTTGCATCCCTGACATATAATAATGTAATTCAAATAAACAACCCTGGCTAATGCAGGAATTAAGGTTTCAACTGCACAAGAAACAATCAGTGCTACAAGGAAACAATGACACAGGCAGGACCTGTGAACACTTGAAACAAATGTTTCAGCTGAGAACATTTCAAAAGGAAAAGCAAGTGTAACCTTGTTGGTGCTCTTTACTGGGAACTGGGTCGGTTTCATCTGAATTCAGGATGAAAATAAGGTCCAGGGAGCCACAAAAATCCAAAATTAATTTCCTAGGGCTGGAGAGACAGGTCAGCAGTTAAGACTGTGTACTGCTTTTGTAGAGGATCCCAGTTTGGGTCCCAGCACCCAGAGTAGCTCACAACACCTAAGTGTTGAGAGGGCTATGGTGCCCTCTTCTGTCCTCTGTAGGAATTGTACTCATGTGCACATTCACAAAACACATACACAGCAGAGCTAAAAATTAAAAATAAATACAGTTTATAAAAATTAAAAAGTCCTACCTGAAGTTTTCTTACAACTAGTACTGAAAGGTTAAAACTGATGAGCAACGATCCCAGAATCATGGAGTTGAAGAACTGAAGTGTGCAAACAAGGAGCAGGCAGCTCATCTGTATGCCATACAGCCAGGTGGCCTGCAACAAAGATCACACAATGGAGATTTCATCAGGAGACCACGACATGGCGACATGGCGACGCGGTGCTCATATTACATGTTATAAGCAATGCAGAACACACCCAGCTCCAAGAAACACTGTCTATAAAAAGGACACAACATTGTATAAATTCCATTGTTTTTCACTTTTCCTGACAGATAATTTTAAGATTTGCATTTAATTGTGTGTGTGTGTATATGTGTTCACGTGAATTTGAGCATGTGTACATGCAGTACCTCCAGAGGCCAGAAGGGGATGCCATATCCCCTGGAGCTGGAGTTACACAGGATTGTGACCCACTTGATATGGGTAAACGGTGTTCTTTAACCACTGAACCAAATCTCCAGACCAATAACAGAATGTTTTAAATTTTGGGATATTAATGAAAAGAGAAACAAAAGGGTAAACATATCTGGGTAAATGTCAAAATGCGATTTATAATTTTCAGTTTTCTTCCCAATTCTTTTTATAATTAGTATCCACAGCCAACAGTCAGGACTTCATCTCTTCCCATTACTTTGCAGACCACCCCCATCAGGACTGTGTCATGAATGACTTCACTTAGTTTGTACTCAACCCCAGTTAAGGCTGGAAACCCAGCAGAAGGCTTTCTGCTCATTTCAGTAGGCAGTGTGTAGCTGGAGCCAAGGCCACCTGCACTGTAGCCCTCATTCTAGGGTGAATCAGGGTGTGATGCTATACTCTAGAAATACTAGGCGATTGATAGAAGGACTGGGTGTGGAACTGTATTTAAATGCCTGGTAACCAGACCGCTGCCACTGAAAGATTCACAGTTGCTGACACAGTGGTTTTATCCCATCCCATTAAAGCCCTGATTCTTTAGACCATGCATTTCAGGACTGTGTCATGCACATCTACATTTAGTTTACATCATACCAGTTAAGTCTGAAAACCCACAGCTCACAACTGCCTGTAATTCCAGCTCTAGGGGATCCGACGCCCTCTTCTGGCCTCTGTGGGTATTGCACGCATGTGGTACACTGACATACATACACATGGGCAAATAGTCACACAGGGAGAAAAATTAAGTAAATCTTTTTTCAAAGCAAGTTAATAGTTTTTCAATTCCATACTCACACAGACTTATGGAAAAATAACAGTTTTGATCAGCAGACCTGACTTCCCTAACAGTTCACACTTTTAACCTCAAAGAAGCTGCTTTGAGGTTAAGCCTCTAGAAGCTTCCATGCTTCTGCTTCAAGCATGGAAAAGCGAGTCCTGTGGACTCTGCCTTGCCTGGCGTTGCCAAGAGCGAATGCTAGTGGTTTTTAGGATTATAATGCACCTTACAGTACATAGAAAAACAAGAAACAGGGTAATAATTGATAAAAAGGCGGGGTGTAACATCATTACTGACAGGAGCAATACAGGTTCAAACTGGCACCTCCCATTTCATACTAACTACATACTCCATACCTCATGTAATTTTCTCATACTAATGACTATTCTGTGAGAATTTAAGACTTCAAACACTGAAGAACTGTGAAGATCTGATTCTGAGATGTACGCCTCATGGGCTTAAGTTTTGAAGGCTTGTTCCCCAGCTTGTGGTACCTTAAAATTTTTTTTTGGAGGGGGCAGAATTACATATGCTGTATACATATGTACACAGTGAATATATCTAGCCTGTTTCTATTCTTTTTTAAAAAATTTTTTTTTGATTTATTTATTTATTGTGCATACAGTTTTACAGAAGAGGGCGCCAGACCTCATCATAGATGGTTGTGAGCCACCATGTGGTTTTGCTGGGAACTGAACTCAGGACCTCTGGAAGAACAGTCAGTGCTCTTAACCTCTGAGCCATCTCTCCAGCCCCGCCTGTTTCTATTCTGTGTACCCTAATATGCTTCCTCCCAAATTCAGGTCTTTTTAATTTTTTTTTTTTTGACAACCCACTAGTCCAGTTAGTACTGCTCATAGGTATATGGGTGTGGGATATCCATCAGTGTGCAAGACCTACCAGTACCACATACTCAGTACAGAATGACTCTCCCACCCTTAGCAACTATCCACTGCCAGCAGCTACTGAGGGGGTGGGGGTGCTGCAGGATTTCAGTAGGCTTGATCTTTTGTAGGTCTTGTGCAGGCAACCACAGCTTACAGAGGTCAAAGCGCTCAGTCTTTGGGAGATGGTGCCCAGCAGGAGAAGGTAGTTACTGTAAGGATTTCTGGCACGCCAAAGGGTGAACCTAACATGGCCCTAGGTGAAATAAGAATTCCTGGCATGTAGCAGCCACGTGGTGAAGCCAACATGGCACCCACAGAACGCGCTGAATGTGGAGGGCATGGCCCTAGCTGTGGCTAAGAAAATCCATGCCCACCTTTTCCCTTAAAAGGAAAGGCTGGGCTGGAGAGATGGCTGAGAGGTTAAGAGCACTGACTGTTTTTCCAGAGGTCCTGAGTTCAATTCTCAGCAACCACATGGGGCTCACAAACATCTGTGATGACATCTGGTGCCCTCTTCTGCATACTGTATACATAATAAATAAATGAATGAATGAATGAATGAGAGGCCATGTTGCAGTCTGTTTCTTCTCTCTTCTGCTTCTCTGCTCCTGTACTCTCCTGAATAAACTCTCATGTGGCCCGGGTAGTGTGTGTGTACGTGTCTCTTCTCATGCACAAAACCAACACTTACCAGCACCAGCCCTTCCAGCCATGCACAGCCCTGGTTCTGACCCTCGTTTCTACTTCCTGCATGCTGACTCTAATGCTGCCTAGTGCTCTGGACACCACAGATAGGACCAACCCATCCCACCACCATATCTTCACCAAGATAGATGCAAGTCTCTCTGTAGCCATAGGACACCTTTTATCCTTAATTTGTTCTGCCCCAGAAGTGATCTCACCACGATCACAATGTTTCCACTATAGGCCATGGTGACAGCTACATCACATGGGTGCATCTGCTTTAAGTTTTTTAAAAAATGAGCTTGATCATATGCAGGCCACCCCAGGCTCTCTTAACATGTTTCTCTTCCCCTTCATGTCATTTCCACTGAGTGCAATGCACAGATTCACCTACTGCAGGAAGCCACAGCTGTGGTGAGTTCATGATGCAGGGTCATGTCATCTCCAGACGACAACATTTCACAGCTCTGCTGCCCACCCTCTAGCCCTCACATGCTTTCTGCCCACTTTTTGGGAGAAGGGGATTGAGGGGGGTCCCGGTTAGAGCTGAGCACTGGGTATCAGGCATTCTTCTGACTATGAAGTTTCTTAGTGTTCTGACCTTGGTAGTGGAAGGCACAGCTGGCCTGCTCTGACACTATCCTGACGGGGAGGGAAAGGATGTCACCATAGCTAAGTGGGGCCCTGTGGGAGAGAGTAAAAATGCCAGGTTTTCTGACATTGCCCTCACACCAAGCAGACAAGTTTCATTAGAGTCGGGTCAGGGCAGAAATCCAGGTGCTCCCACGGTTACCTGCTGGAAGAGGGAGTGTGGAGGTACATGTGTATGGAAGGCGTTGGCTGCCATGAACTGTTAGTTTTCTCTCTTGCTAAGTCTTCTCCTTTTTGGTTTTCTGCTACAGAGAGTGTTTTTCTTGTGCTTTTCTGTCTCAATCTACTGCTATTTCTAGGTTTCTGATTTTTCAAGTGCCTACTCAGGGATCTGTGAAGGAAAAAGGAAGCACTAGTGATTCACTGCCATGTTTTCCTTCTGGTCTGGAAGTTTCTAGTTGTCTTAGTCAGGGTTTCTATTGCTGTGAAGAGACACCGTGACCATGGCAACTCTTATAAGAAAGATATTGAATTGGGGCTGGCTAACAGTTTGAGGTTTAGTCCATTATCGTCACGGTAGGCTACGGTGGTGTGCAGACAGACACGGTGCTGGAGAAGTAGCCCCGAGTTCTACACCTGGGGCAGCAGAGCACTGACTTCAGACAAACCTCAAAGGTCCAGTGACACACCTCCTTCAACGAGGCCACACCTAGTGATAGTGTAGCTTCCTATAAGCCTATGGGGGGGCATTCTCATTCAAACCATCAATCCGGTCATCTCGTTTATTAACTCCATGGTTAATCATCTGCTTTGTGTACAGGCCCAGTGCTTTACTTTGCTCTTGGAACAGGATCAAGAAGTGTGTGCAGTCTACCTTGTCTGTACTCAGTCTCTCGCTTTCAAAAGACTTTATCTATGAATATGTGTAAGCACCTGGATGTATGTACTTGCAGAAGCTTGTACAGGTCTTTGAGTGGGTCTGTACATGTGGATGAAGAGCATTCAATCAAGGATGACCAGTCCAAATCATGGTCAAAGGACAGTACATAGGCTAGGAGGCAGATAGGGCTTTGTTTACTTGATATGTGGTGTCTGACCAGTCAACAACAGCACACATTCTATGTATCAGGAGAATGTGACTATAAAAATTTTTATAAAATATTATGGAAAGAAATAATTGTTTGGTCTGGAATGGTGACTTATATCTGTAACTCCAGCACTTGGAATCTGAATCCAGAGGATTGCTGCAGGCTTGGGCCAGCCTGGGTTACGGGGTAAGGCTTTGTCTCAGGATGGCTCAGCAGTGAAGATCATTTGCTGCTCTTGCAGGGGACTCTTGTCAACACATAACCATCCACAGCATCAGTAGGGGGGTCTGGAGCCCCCTCCCCCTGGCCTCTGCAGGCACCAATCATGCATGTGGTATACATACACACATGCAAGCAAAACACTCATGTGTATTAAGTAAAAATAAATTCCTTTTAAAGAAAATTAAAACAAAACACCTCTAAAAGAATTGTATGTCCAATTGAGTTTTGTATTAAAAAAAGAGGTATTCAATAAAGAAATTTTCAGAGCTACACCGCATTTTTTAAATTGTAAGGCATATTTATAAATGGCAACTTACTGAGACACCTGTGCCTCAAATAGATGTACTTTCAAATGATTTATTTATTTATATTATTTGCCTGCATGAGTTTATGTGCACCGTACACAGGCAGTACCCATCGAGGACAGAAGAGGGCATGAGATCCCCTGGAGTTGGATTTACAGATAAATGACTCCGTGAGAGCCTGAGGAACTGAACGTAGGTCCTCTGCAAGTGCTTTAAACCACAGTCCAAATCTAGGACTCCAGTGTTGAGAGGCACTATTTAACTTGAAAAAATGTGGAGGGGCTGGAGAAATGGCTCAGTGGGTAACAACACTAACTAGTCTTACAGAGGACCCAAGTTCAATTCCCAGCACCGACATGACAGCTAACAACTCTGTAACTGCAGCTCCAGGGGTACCCAACACCCTCCTCTGGCCTCTGTGGGTACTGCAGGCACACACATATATATGAAGGGAGATTGTCAAACTTGGCTTCACACGGAACTCAGCTTCAGGTAACCACAGATAATCATACAGAGCCACACAATTGCTTCATCCTTGTCACAAGTCTGTACCAGTTTCTGTCTCATCCTAAGATCAGAGCTTGTCATCAGTGCCCAGGGAAGATGAAGGCAGTCAGTGCTCACCTTCACGGCCGGCAGCATGTCCAAAGAGTCCAGGATGAACAGCACTAGTGCCTGCAGCAGCATCATGAACTGATTAAACTGCCATGTCAGGCTAAAGAGAAAAGTTGATACGAAAATGGCAAGAAGTGTCAGCCTCTGTGGAAAGAAAGAGAAGAAACCTAGGGGTCATTTATATGTCTTCAGGCATAAAAAAATCTTGCAGTTAAGTTTTCTTAGGCGTAGGCTGCATTCCTGTAAAGCAAATAAAAGTAGAGACTCTGCTCTGAAATCCTTGCATTTATTACTTAAGCTCTAAATACCCCAGAGTGACAGACATTCTCACAGAAACACCCCAGGGTGACAGACATTCTCATAGAAACATCCACGTACAGTGTACACTCCACGCTGATCTAGAGGTCCCTAATACACCAACCACATCTCAAGGGTGGTGCTCAGAACTTCTTGACGGTTTCACACTGCAGCTACTTAAGGGCAGGCTGTAAACAGAGCATTCTAAACTTGAAAACATTCTCTTTGCAAAGGAGGAAATGCTCAGGGGAAGAGAGCTAGAGCTTGCTGTCTTGCAAAGGGCTTGAGTTTGGTTTCCAGCACCCACTTGGGGCTGCTCACAACTGTCTGTAACTCCAGCTTGAGGGAGATGGACATGCCCACAGGCACCAGAACCCAAGTACCTATAACCACACATAAATACATACCTGCACACTAATTTAAAAGTCATAAATTTCGTCATGGAATAATATCTATCCCTGAGAACTGTAGCATCTTGCTCTTTAGACAAAACCAGGGAATTAAAAAGTACTCTAGATATTTTGGGCTGGTTTAAATACTTAAGTGGGTAGAGACAGTGAACCCTATTTTAATCCCTGGATCTTACAAAGCAGTAGGAGGAGAAATGATTTCCCTGAGTTTTCCTCGGACCTCCACTGAGTGCTGTGGCATCCCCCACACAGAGACACATGTACTTGGACACACACACATACAGACACATTTAACACACTCTCACACACATATACAGACACACATTCATTCACACATATACACAAACACACAAATAAGTAATCGAAGTGTTCTAGAAACTTACTTCAGACAGAGGCTGTAAGTTTGATCTCAGAAAGTAGGTAATTGCACCAATCTGAATTGCAAAGAAAGGCAGAGCCCAGTTCTCCCTCAGAGGAATGGTGAACTCCACTCTTGTGGTATCCGTCCTGTAAAAAGAGAACACAGACAACCAGAATAGCAATTCTTGTGATAATAGCCTCAAGGGATTCCTATAAAACCTATGGGGCATTTCACATGCAGGGACACACAGACGCTGGCTGCAGAATCTCAAGGGCAGAGGTCTCAGCATCTGCATCACTAGGCACGGAGGGCATCAGTGTTGTGCCAGCAGTGGCCAGAAGAGGGCATCAGATCCCTTAGAACTGCAGTGACAGGTGGTTGGGAAATGCCATGTGGATGCTGAGAACCAACCTTGGGTTCTCTGTCAGAGCAGCCAGTCCCAAGCCACCTCTCTAGGTCTCAAGACCCCATTTTCCTTATTGCTTTATATCTGACTCTGAAACTTGCTGATGGCAGTATCTTCTTCAAATGGTTTACCTCAGCAGAATGTCACCCTCCAGAGGGTAAGAGGAGGTAAGCTTTCACCTTTGTGTAAAAAATACTGAGAAACATACATGCACAGGCCGTGGTGATTGATAACAACCACAAAGAACGACAGTTCCCAGCGTGTGTGAGCACAGAGGACACTGTTCTGAGTCTCAAGGTTCAGACCTCTAAAATGGGCATAACAGTATTTACCTAGACAGGGTCTCTATGTATTCCTGGCTGCCCTGGAACTTACTATGTAGATCAGGATGGCCCTGAACTCACAAAGATATGCCTGCCTCTATTTCTGGTATACTACCAAACCCAGCCCCTTATAGGGTTGTTAAAAAAAATAAATTTTGTAACGTGCTGAGCACATTATAAACATCCACTAGACTTATAATAAAAAATAATCTGAGGAATGCTGGAGAGATGGCTCAGAGGTTAAGAGCACTGGCTGCTCCTGCAGAGGGCCCCCGCTTTAGATCAGAGCATCCACACAACTCACAACTCAACTCACAACTCTTAGTTTCAGAGGATCTGGTGCCCTCTTCTGGCCTTCATTGGTAACAACAACAAACATGGTGCCAGGTGGGCATGGGGAGCCTGGGATTCCTAGTAGCTCTGTGGCTCGTAGCTGAGCTATCAGGAAGTATACATACTTGTACGTAAGCAAACACTTAAATACATAAAATATGACTAAATTAAAAAAATAAATTTTATAAGGTTAAGAAGAAAGCCTACATTAGAGTTAATGTTAAACTGCAAGCTGGGCAGCAATCCAGGAAGGCTTTATTCAAGACCAGGGTCTCATGTAGCCCAGGCTGGCCAGTTACTTGCTATATAGCTCAGGCTGCCCTCACACTTGTGACCCTCCTGCCTCAGCTTCCAGAGTGCTAAGATTACAAGGCATAATCTAGAACATGTTTTTTTTTTTTTAATGTTTATTTTATTTTATGTGAATTGGTGTTTTGCCTGCATGCATAACTATGTAAGGGTGTCAGATCCTGTAATTACAGACAGTTGTTAGCTGCCATGTGGATGCTGGGAATCGAACTCAGGTCCTCTGGAAGAACAGTCAGTGCTCTTAACCACTGAGCCATCTCTCCAGCCCTCAAATATGTTTTTAAGATGCTATTTTATAAGGCTCACACATTTACAAATTAATACAAAAATATATGAATAACAATAGTAAAAAAATTATATATACACAGCACTGTCTATTTTGCTGAAAAACCTATTGTGATGGACAGGTGCAGTGGGGAAGCCTCTGATTGTAGCAGCTAGACAAGCATAAGCAGAAGATCTAAATTCCAACCCTGCCTGAGCCACAGAGTGAGTGCAAAGACAGCCTGGTAACATAGGGAGACACTGTCACAGATTTAAAAATTACAAAGGAAGTCTGACATACAGTTTAGTAGTAAAAATGCCTGCAGGGTGTACACAATGTCATGGGTTCAACACACACACACTCATACTCTCATATACACATACACTCAGACTCACACCCACATTCTCACACACTCACATACAACTCTCACATACACACACACTCCCATATACATACTCACACCTCTGCTATCACCTAACTGTGTAGTGATAAGGTGTGAGGCTAAAGAATTACTGACCACAGAGAGGGCAGGTATCAACAGTGAGGCTGTAACAGATGTAGTGTGACATGGTACTTCTTAGAGGGAAAACTTTCTACCTTGCTAAAAAAGAAAAACACTCTCATCTCAACCTCAAAAAAAAAAAAAAAAAAACAAAAAAAACAAACAAAAAAAAAAACCAAACTCTCAACTTTCAAGAAATACAGCATACTGTGCTTTGGATCACCAACCACACTATTTATAGCCATCCTTTGTGTAAGAAAATAGTTACTTATTCTCACTAAAAAACCAGGAAAAGAAGAGAGAGCTGAGTCAACTCACCTGTTGGTGACGTACCAGAGAGCTGCCAACAGTCCTGACAGCCAGGTGCCACTAAGGAGCCAGCTGGTTATATAAAGGGCTGTGACGTAGACTGCTTGGAGCCCGAAAAGAGTGTAGATATAAAAATAAACAGGTTCTAGATATTTCTGTAAAAGGCAACAATAAAAACTGTTCATTAGGGCCTGGGATGTAATTCAGTGGTAGTCTATTGGCTTAGTGTCTTAGTTCCTGTTCTCTTGCTATAAGCAACAGCGTGACCATGGCAGCGTATAGAAGAAAGAGTTTATAGGGAGCAATTTCAGAGAGTGAGGTCATGACCATCATAGAGGGAGCATGGTGGCAGGCAGGCTGGAGCAGTACCTGAGAGTTTACATCTTGATCCACCTTCATCCAGGAAGTAGTGAGAGAGATAACTGGGAATGGTATCGGCTTTAAAACCCACTCCCATCTCCTCCAACAAGGTCATACCTCCTAATCCTTCCCAAACAGTTCCATCAACTGGGGACCAAGAATTTAGAGCCTATAAGGGCCAGTCTCACTTAAAAACAACACTTAGGTGTGCCAGGCCCTTGGTTCATTCCCAAAATCATCAAAGTCCTAAACCCTCTTACTGATATTTAAAAAATATGTCCATAGAGGGGCCTAGAGAGCTGGCTCAATGATTAAGAGTGCATACCCCTCTTGTAGAGGACCCAAGTACAGTTCCCAGCATCCATGCTGGGCAGCTCACAGCTGCCTGTAACTCCAGTCTTAGGATATTCTAAAGCTTCTGGTCTCTGTATGTACCTGTGTAACATGCACAAACCCCTACAGAGACACACAGACACACAAATCTAAAATAAAAGAAATCCTTGAAAAATCATGTCCATAAAAGGTAATATTGAAAGGCTTGCAGCAAAACCTAGCAATAGGATCATAACCACTTTCTATCACCAGAGGGCAGCTATCTTTCTTTGAACTATCAAGAAAAGATGCAAAGGAGGCCTCCAGATGAACCAACACCTAACTTTGTCTAATTCTGCCTCATTTACGTGACAAGTGGTCATTGTGATCTCATAATTTTATGTACATTTTTTAAACCATAGAGCAGAGTGGTGGTGGTGCACACTTTTAATCCCAGCACTCAGGAGGCAGAGGCAGGTGGACCTCTGTGAGTTCAAGGCCAGGCTGGTCTACAGAGTGAGTTCCAGGACAGGCTTCAAAATTACACAGAGAAACCTCTCACCCAAAACAGGTTGGTCAGGAATGGTTACACATTTTCAAATAAAACTTTCTAAAGCTTCTAGACTGCATGCATATTATGAGATAAGCAGGAAGCATCTACTTGTAAAGATAAAATAACAGTGTTTAATAGGATTAAAAAAAAAAGAACAAAAGAAAAGAAAAAACAAAGCAAAGTTCTCAGTGTCTGCAGTGCTGATTCTCTGTGAGACCAACTGAATTCAATTAAGAGAACACTACATACCTGTATGGGGAGGACTCTATATAAAACACTGAGAAAAACTTCCTGGTAAATATTCATCCGCTGAAGAAGGTTAATCGTCCTCATGGATTCAGTTTTATTGTCATAGACTAAGGCGTGAAAACCTATGGATATTTGAAAACAACATCAAGAGAAAAAATTACAATCGCACTTCTCCATTCATTCAACACGCAGCAGACTCTTCAGTATTAGGTTGAGAGTGTGGGGAAAGCAAGGGACCTCAGAGTGCACTGTACAGCCTCAGTGACAAGATGACCTCAGTGTGCACTGTACAGCCTCAGTGACAAGGTGACCTCAGTGTGCACTGTACAGCCTCAGTGACAAGGTGACCTCAGAGTGCACTGTACAGCCTCAGTGACAAGGTGACCTCAGTGTACACTCACAGTACAGCCTCAGTGACAAGGTGACCTCAGTGTACACTCACTGTACATCCTCAGTGACAAGGTGACCTCAGTGTGCACTGTACAGCCTCAGTGACAAGGTGACCTCAGTGTGCACTGTACAGCCTCAGTGACAAGGTGACCTCAGAGTGCACTGTACAGCCTCAGTGACAAGGTGACCTCAGAGTGCACTGTACAGCCTCAGTGACAAGGTGACCTCAGAGTGCACTGTACAGCCTCAGTGACAAGGTGACCTCAGTGTACACTCACTGTACAGCCTCAGTGACAAGGTGACCTCAGAGTGCACTCACTGTACAGCCTCAGTGACAAGGTGACCTCAGTGTACACTGTACAGCCTCAGTGACAAGGTGACCTCAGAGTGCACTCACTGTACATCCTCAGTGAC